>CAUYRT010077554.1:0-11608 GCA_963574885.1 Lepilemur ruficaudatus
CAGAAACTGTCAGTACCTGAAATTCTTAGTAGGCATGAAAGACATATTTTACTGAAGTCTACATGAAAGATACTTGTAACTATATATACTCCTTATGCTATTTATATTTTGGGCAAACATCTTATCTAAATAATCCTGATATCTCAAATTTGCTAGATTATCTTAAAATTCTCCCTTTTTGGAAACTCCATTTAAAATTTATGCTTGTGGGCCAGGCGCGGTGGCTCACGCCTGTAATCCTAGCACTCTAGGAGGCTGAGGCAGGTGGATAGCTCAAGGTCAGGAGTTTGAGACCAGCCTGAGCAAAAGCGAGACCACGTCTCTACTATAAATAGAAAGAAATTAATTGGCCAACTAAAAAAAAATATGTAAAAAATTAGCCAGGCATGGTGCCACATGCCTGTGTAGTCCCAGCTACTCAGGAGCCTGAGGCAGAAGGATCACTTGAGCCCAGGAGTTTGAGGTTGCTGTGAGCTAGGCTAATGCCATGGCACTCTACAGCCTGGGCAACAGAGTGAGACTCTGTCTCAAAAAAAATAAAAATAAATAAATAAAATAAAATAGAAAGCAGCATGAAGGGTGGACTTGAGGGGACCAAGGGAAGGAGCGAGTGTTTTAATCATCGTCACTTTGTGGAAAGTGACCCCAGCTGACTGAGAACAGTGACAATCTGTTACTGCTCACAGTTTTGTTAGTTGAGTGGCTCTTCTGCAGGTCGTCCTGTGTTCACTCACGTGGCAACGTTTGACTCATGGGTCGCTGAGGGTGGCCTTGCTGGGACACTGCCATGGCCGGGTCTCTTTGTCCACGTGGTCTCAGGCCTTTCTGTCTCTCTGGTTGCTCTTCATCCGGTATCAAGGCCGCGTTTTCTTACGTGGTGCTGAGAACATCCCAAGAAGGTGAGAGCTGAGGCTGCAGATCCTCTCGAGGCCTTTCCTTGTGGGTTGCGCGGTGCCACTTCCACTGAGGCTGACTGGTCGGAGTCGTGTAGGAGGAGAACCCACAGAGGTGTAAATAAAAGGAAGCTGGTTTATTGGGGGCCATAATTAATATAGAAGGTTATTTTCAGAGTGTAGGCAACAGACAATGAGGGGCTGAACCAAGTTGGAAGTGATGTGAGTGGGCTGGGCGCGGTGGCTCACGCCTGTAATCCTAGCACTCTGGGAGGCCGAGGCGGGAGGATTGCTCAAGCTCAGGAGTTCCAAAGCAGACTGAGCAAAAGCAAGAATCCCGTCTCTACCAAAAACAGAAAAAATTAGCTGGGCATAGTGGCGTGCACCTGCAGTCCCAGCTACTCTGGAGGCTGAGGCAGGAGGATCGTTTGAGCCCAGGAGTTTGAGGTTGCTGTGAGCTCTGGTGATGCCACTGCACTCTAACCAGGGTGATAGAGTGAGACCCTACCTCAAAAAAAGAAAAAAAGTGATGTAAGTGGAGAGGAGCGGAAATGTAGGCTATGTCAGAATTAGCCATGTGATAGGACATTGTATTAAAAGCTCACCTGGGAGCCACAGGCACAGTTCTGTGGGACCGCAGGCTGCAGGGTAGATGGTGCTCCCTCCTCCACTCGCTTTATCTGCCCACCTCCACCCCCAGCTGTTATGAGTGTTGGCTAATAACAACTCACAGCTGTTCCTTTCTTTGGACAATTGCTCTTGACCAAACAGGAGCTGTGTGTCAGGGGGTGGGATATACTCCACCCCCCGACTGGTTGGCACAGGGCACAAAAGGCCAGCCCCTTGCCTGCAGGTGGGACCGCCTCAGTGGTAAAATCCGTGCCCCAGAGCTTCTCTGTGGGATGAGGTGGAAGCCAGTCTGCAGGGAGCCCACATCCTTGCTCAGCTACTTTGCGTGCCCCTGGCTCTGCTCCTGGGGAACCCAACCTAAGAAGTGGGGAGAGAAAATATTCACACAGGTGCTGGAGTTTCTAATGGGCTTGGTTCCTCCACACTTTCTTAGTTGTGCCCTTTTCTTCATCTGCTTTCGGTTCACATTTCTCTACTTTTTGTCCTCCCCCCTGTAAATTAGTTTCCCTTCTTAAAGATTTTTCTGCACAACTGGGCAGATTTATTTAACAATGCTTAGATGATTCTTTCTGTGGGCCTGAATAAATCTGTCTGCAACATATACGGCTTTTACAGAAGGAGAGCAAACAAGATAGGATTAATCCCAAAAGATAATGACCTGAATCTTGTAAAGTAATGGTTGTCCTGTGAACAAAGAATGGGGACGATGAGTTTGAAGACGTGGCACAGGACACATCTGTTCTATTTCTCTTCGGCATCCATTCCCTCTCGGGCACGTGGCCTGATCCTCCCGTAGGGACCAACACTCTGCCCTACCCTTAGCCCATGTCTTCCAGGGAGGGGTCCCTTTCTCATTCAGAGGAGAGCACATGACCTACATATAAACTCATGGAAACATGGCATTACCCGGAGCCAGTGACGGGCATATCACAGAGACATACCTCAAGTCAGGCCAACGAGAGGCAATCAGACTCAATTCAAGACTTCGCTTGAGTTTGCAGAGAAGGAGGTTTCTTCTTTTTTTCCTTTTGGTGGGAGTCAGGAAGTCTATAACCCCGGCGGCTGCTGGCAGCTGTTGTCTGTTGGTGATGGGAGACACCAAGCAGAAGGACGTCAGCAGAGGGAGCAGAGCTAAGGATAGACAAACTGGACCCTATGTCATCAGATGAGCTGCTGTACGCAGCTGTGCCTGTTTTTCCTGGACTCTGTAGTTATGTGAGCCAATAAATGTCTTTTTTGAAGTTTTCTTTTTTTGCTTAAGCCGATTTGAGTTGGGGCCTGCTACTTGTAAACAAAGGGATCCAACTAAAATATATTAATACGTGAACTTTTCTTTTAAATGAAGCACTTGGTTTATTATACTCAGATATTCACTCCCAGTTTGTCAAACCCACGCGATGGATATGAAAGATTTATACGGACATTTAAGCAGAGCTGCAGGTTCTTAATTGGAAAGACTATGATAAAAAGGAGACATTGCTGTCTGCAATGAAGGCAGGTGGACAGGTAGGGCAGTAAAACACATGCGCTCTTACCCAATCCTGTCACAAAGTCACCCAAGACTGACCACAGCCCGTGTTCTGCAGGTGGAGCATTTCCGGTTCAGAGAGAGCGTCCCAGCGAGGCCAGTGTCCTCTTCACCTCGTCACATCAGTGGCAGTTCCAAAGAGCTTCCATGCAGGTGCTCCACTTGCTGTCTTGTTTCTCTGGGGTCTTTGGACATCTTTCTTTCTCTGCTTCCCTTTTTATCTCTGTTCGGGGATCTAGCTACCCATGTGAGCCATCCCAGTGGAGAGATAGATCATAAACCTGCAGACAGGTAACATGCCACGTCAGGTGGTAACAAGTTTTATGAAGAAAAAGCAAGGTAAGGGGGTGGGAGAGTGACGGCTGCTATTTTAGACGGAGGGGTCAAGGAAGACCTCTCTGACGAAGGACGTTTGAGTAAAGACACAAATGCAGTGGGAAAGCGAGGTTGCCGTGTTCTGGAGAAGTGTCCGATGCAGAAACCCACCATGGGGTATCACCAGCTGTGACTTACCCGCCCCCATGCGCCTCCACTGGACAGATTGCCCAGACTTTCCTTGCAAAAGCTGAGCAGAAGCTTCAGCCTCTGATGGGGGTGGGGACACACAGGAGACAAGACCGGGACGCTGACCACAGATGGGAATCCGCATTCTTAAAAACTCCAGCTGCCCAAAACCTCTGTGGTAACCGCACTGGATCCTGGAGAAAGGACATTAGGAGAACAACTGGGGACATCTGAATAAAGTCTGTAGTTTAAAGTAACATTTGCCAATGTTGATTTTTCTTAGGTTTTTTTTTTTTCTTTTTTTTTTGAGACAGAGTCTCGCTCTGTTGCTCGGGCTAGAGTGCCGTGGTGTCAGCCTGGCTCACAGCAACCTCACACTCCTGGGCTCAAGCGATCCTTCTGCCTCAGCTTTCTGAGTAGCTGGGACTACAGACATGCGCCACCATTCCCGGCTAATTTTTTCTATATATATTTAGTTGGCCAATTAATTTCTTTCTATTATTAGTAGAGACAGGGTCTCGCTCTTACTCAGGCTGGTTCTGAACTCCTGACCTTGAGCGATCCTCCCGCCTCGGCCTCCCAGAGTGCTAGGATTACAGGCGTGAGCCACCGCGCCTGGCCGATTTTTCTTAGTTTTGATAAATGTGCTGTGGTTATAAAGGATGCTCACAGTAGGCTGAGCTGAGTAATGGGCATGTGGCATCTCTGTGCTATCTTTGTAACTCTTTTGTAAATCTAAAATTATTTCAAAATAAAAAGTACAAAAAGGACTTTATACTAGCATAAATATTACTGAAACTATAATATGTTACTGCAACAAATTAGTCAAGACCTAAATAAATGGAGAAATACATCGCATTTATGGACCGATGGATGTGGTATTTTAAAAATGTCAATTTTCCCAATGATCTATAGATTTGATGTAATGCCCCCAAAATCCCAGTAGGTTTTGTACATGGGTAGAAATTAGTGATTTCAGTTTATTTAAATGGAAATGCAAAGGGCCAAGATAGCCAGATGCAATCTTGAATATACCCGATACCAAGACTTACTATTAATGTAATGCTGCCATAATCGAGACGGTGACACGGACAGACAGAGACTGGAACAGAATAGACGGTCTGGGAACAGACCACAAAGTCGCTGGGTTTATGACAAGGAACAATGAAGTCCAAGCTAAAGAATGACCTTCATAAATAACACGGAATCAATTGGCTACCCACATAGGAAAAACGAATTACAACTTTTGTGATATACAATACACAAAATCAATTCCACATGTGTTGTATGAAAACAAAGCTTCCAAAAGAAGAGACTATCTTCATGACCTCGGTGAAGGCAATTATTTCTTAAGCAGGACACAGAAAGCACGAACCACAGAGAAAATAAGTGATACATCGGACAACGTTACAACTGGGAACTTCTTCGTTAAAAGATCACATTAAGAGAATGAGAAAAACATAACACGGGAAAAAGCTAGCATTTCATATATCTGACAAAGGGCTGGTAACTCGAATATATAACTACACAAGACAATTCAGCAGATACTTTCAAAGCCATATGGGTGGATCTCACAGACATGGTGAGGTCCAGAAGCCAGACACAAAAGAGTGTGTGCTGTCTGACTCCACTGATATAAAGTTCAAAGGCAGGCAGGACTATTCCATGGCCAGACTGGTTATTTTTATTTTATTTTTATTTTTTTTTTAATTTTTAGAAGTTTTTTTAGACAGAGTTTCACTCTGTTGCCTAGGCAAGTGCCGTGGCATCAGCCTAGCCCACAGCAACCTCAAACTCCTGGGCTCAAGCGATCCTCCTGCCTCAGCCTCCCAAGTAGCTGGGACTACAGGCATTTGCCACCATGCCCGGATAATTTTTTCTATATATTTTTAGTTGGCCAATGAATTTCTTTCTATTTTTAGTAGAGACAGGGTCTCACTCTTGCTCAGGCTGGTTTCGAACTCCTGACCTTGAGCGATCCTCCCGCCTCAGCCTCCCAGATTGTTAGGATTACAGGCGTGAGCCACCGCGCCCGGCCCCCAGACTGGTTATTGTTAAGGAGGGTGCTTAGTAACCAGAAAAAGGCATGAGGGTGCTTCTGGAGCCTTGGTAATATTTTATTTCCAATCTGGGTGCGGTATGAAGAGATGTACTCACTCATGATTTGTACTCTTTTCTATATATGTGCTATACTTCAAAAAATGCCACGTGGCTTAACTGGAGAGAAAAGTCTAGATTGGGATTGCGTGAATAATTGTGATGAGCTGTTGAACTCACCATTCTATTATCTGCTGCTATATAACAACTATTCCCAGATTTAGCAGCTTGAAACAACAGACATTTATTATCTAGTCCGGTCTCTGTGGGTGAGGAATCCTGGTGTGGATTAGCTGGGTGGATCTGGCTCAGGGTGTCTCGTGAGGTCTTGTCAAACCATCGGCTGGGTCGGCAGTCGTCTGAGAGCTGGACGGGGCTGGCGGTCCGTGGCCAAGCTCAGCTGCATCGTCAGCAGGTCTCAGTTCCTTGCTGGCTGTTGAGGTTCTCCTGTTCCTCATTACGCGGCCCTCTCCACAGGCTGCTTGAGTGTCCTCACCGCGTGCAGCCCCAGCACCAGTGAGCCAAGGGGAGAGATTGCCCAGAATGAAAGAAAGCCATGGTGTTTTTTGTAATCTAATTGCAGAAGGGACACACCGTCCTTTCTGCTGTATGCCACTGACCACACAGGTCAACCTCAGTACAGGTGGAGTGACGACCCACTTACCCAGCAGGTGAGGGTTACTGGAGCCGTCCTGGGGACTGGCTTCATATCCGTCTTCCTCACTACCCCTTACCAGACTATTCGTAGAAATTCTAACATTCTCGAACTTCCTGTCTCTCCTGCTATAATTCAGTAATACGTACAAAAATCTCCCGCTGCTCTCAAACTGGCGATCCCATCAGAGGAACTCACTGGTGGGGTGGGGAGAAACCTGGGGAGAGGGACATCTTGTCCCATTGCTGCCCCACACGCAGTGGAGGTGGCTTTCTGACCTGTTCTTTCAGGAATGCCATCAGGCCTGCCTGGGGTGTGGACATAACTTGATCACTGATGCCTGGAACACCCCCCGCAGAAACCGTGCCCTGGGCGGAAGACGCTGTTTTCTGATGACATGCCGGCACGTCCCCAGGAGGGTGGAGTGGAGGCTCCCAAACTTGGGTGCGCGTTAGAATTTCTTGGGGAGCTGCTAAAAGCACTAATTCCTCATTGCGCCTGGCCCCACTGGTTGAGACGGGGCCCAGGCTCTGCGTTTTGAGGACGCTTGTCAGGAGATGCTGGGGGAGTCGGGCACGCACCCAGCAGTGGCGCCACCATGGTGTTTGGAAGCCGCCGAGAGACCGTGAGCGGATTGCAGGCCCTTCCCGAGAGTGAGTTTCAGCTTGGGGAGAAGGAGCCATCTGTCCACAAAGAGCCCATTTTCCTTGCCTCTCCCTCTGCTCAGTGTGCGGGGTGAGAGAGCGCGGCTCGGCCCTGTGGCGCCTTCCTGTTCCTTTCCCTGAACTCTGGCTCCCAGCGCCAGCCTGGGAGATGGCGTGTCCTGCCAGCGCCGCGGCTGGAGGCCGGAGCCCAGAATCCGCTTTGTCTCCTCAGCTGCAGACGAGAGAGCATGCCCAGCCTGAGCGGTCTGGCGACCCGTGGTCAAGAGGACGCTGCGCGGCCACCTCTCTACGCAGACAGGGGTGCTTTCTCTGTGGCAATAAAAGGACACAGCACTTTGTAGAGTTGCCTCAAACGACCACAGTTTGAGGAGAGGATGACTCTAGAGACTGATGTCTCACCTATGGGAAAATATGCAAGGCACGTGAAAATTCTTTAAAGCAAAATTTTAAAAGAAGAATTTGTTTACTTTTTCATTCATTTAGTTGATGAACATTTATTGAGCATCTATAATCGGGTCTACGCCTCTCTCGCTGACTCCACACAGCCACACTGGCGCTACGCTCTTCTTAGAATGAACCAGGCACCCTTCTGCCTTAAGGAAGCCTGGAACATTCTTACAGCCATCTGCTGGGCTGGCTTCCTCATCTCCTCCGTCTCTGCGAAAATCTCACCTTCGCAATAGGGCTTGACCTGACTCCCCCGTTAACCCTTCCTTGCTCTGTTCTACCTGTTCTTTGCTCCACGGCACCGTTTATCTGTTAACATGCTCTACGGTTTGTTAGCATGTTGTTGCTCATTGTTTGAGTTCCTGCTCTTGGACGTGAGTTTCACCAGGGCAGGAATCTCTGTTTTGTTCACTGTGTGTCCTCAAGCCCCTAGCTTAGTGCCTGGCACACAAGAGACACTTGATAAGTATTTGTTGAATGATAAACTTGGTGCCAGAAGAGTGGCTTGCAATACAAATAAGATCACTGCTGCCGCAGGGCTATGATTTACTGAAGGAGAATGCTAATGAACAAGTCATTACAGAAATGCTTGGGTAGTGATCATTGTGACAGCGAGGAAGGAGGTGTATTGAGTTCTTTAAGAGAGTGCATAAGGGGCCCAACCTAGTTCGGGAGTCGGGGATAGTTTGTTGAAGCAGGAACACTTAGCTAGAGACCAGGAGTCACCCAGCTGAAGGAAGCGGGAAGGGCAGGAGAAAGACCCACTCACGTTTCAAGAGGTTTCAGTAGCCGAGCTTATTGTGACGACTGAGGGTGCTGACAGCCTCACGTGCAGACGCTGTTCAAATCAAGTGTCTAAAAATCTGCAAACTGTTTACCCACCTTTAGCGTCAACAGCCGAACACCAACTTCAGAACATTTCTTCCGCTACAGATGGATGTTCTTTGGTGAATAACATACTTTGCCATTTGAACGTCTCCTAAATCAGATGAAAACAAATATGAATAAATAAATTTTCAAATCTCATGCATCAGTTTCCTGAACAAATAAAGTTTAAATATTCTTGGCAGTGAATCAAGAATTTCAGAGATATTGTCTCAGAAACAAAACCAAACCTCTATGGCTTTCGTACGAGAGAAAAGTCTTAGTCGATGATGAGAATCGATTCTCCAGGTATTCTTCCAAGCACTTGAAATAAAGTACTTTGCACAAGGCAACTAAAGAAATGTCTGTAGAGACTAGAAGGTCAAAGTTATAACAGTTAATAACCTACTAGAGATCCCCTGCCTGCATTAGGCATTTATTTTTCATTTCTCAGAAGAATAAACACATTTATAAGAGAATATACAGATACAAAATAATGTCAGTGGTAAATACTATGAAGAAAATTAGAAAAGCTCAAGAGTAGTAATAGACCTTAAAAGTTCACTTGTTAATTTACTTCTGGGAGCTTAATCTTTGAACTGGAAACAGGAGGAAAAGCACCGTCCTTTCTGGAGCACTGAGTTCCTAGTTTCAGAGCTGCCAGAGACGAAGCCACAGATGGGATACAAGAACCAGACCCGGCTCAACTTCAGTTGAGGGTGGTGGTTGTGACCGTGTCAGAGGAAGGAGTAACTTCCTATCGGGACTTCCCTCTGTATCAGTCGGAGGGGGCGAAGTTATGCTGCCGTAACAAACAGCCCCA
This sequence comes from Lepilemur ruficaudatus, assembly GCA_963574885.1. Taxonomy (NCBI): domain Eukaryota; kingdom Metazoa; phylum Chordata; class Mammalia; order Primates; family Lepilemuridae; genus Lepilemur; species Lepilemur ruficaudatus. Next base: position 9,107 of record CAUYRT010077554.1, read on the forward strand.
CAAATTCAGTGGCTTAAAGCAAGAGAGGCTTATTTTTTCATTTAACACTATGTGTCCATTTTTGTTTGGGCTGGAGGGATTGGCTCATGACACACAGGAACTCCTGTTGATTGAGCAGCCACTATCTCTAGCACCATGGATGGAAAGACCAGAGGATAGAGAACTCCGAGGGTCTCACAGTGGCAATTCATCGGTCATTAAATAATTGCATTTAACTCATTGCCCTTGACTAGCCTCACCTAACCACAAGGGTGGTGGGAAGTATAATCCTATCCCTGGAAAGCAGGAAAAACCAGAAATATTTGGCAAATATCTTTATTGGCTGTCATGCCAATCCTTGACTTGTCTGTTTGTCACTGGCTGTGAAACTGTCTCTGAAAGAGATGGAAGTGCTTCTTTGCAAGGATCAAACAAGCCTGGAAAATTTTCTCCCTCTGAATCTCAAATGAGGAAGACAAAGTAAGTCCCTGCTGAGTTATGGAGGGAGTAAGGGAAGGGGGATGGAGATGCTATATCTTGTTGTGCCCCTGTTACTTATTTCTGATGAAGACTTGTGTTGTTAACACCCATCGTCTTCTTTGCTACCCTGATTTTTGCCAGTTGCAGCTGTCAGGCTAGACTTAGGTTTGCTGTGTAACAAACAGTCCCAAGATCTCAGGTGCTCACTGTAACAAAGGTTATTTTTCATTCATGCTACAAGTCTGCTGCAGGTGGGCTCTGCTCACCTGACTCACTCAGAGACCCCGGTTCTCTGAGCTCCATCGGTGCACGTGTTTCTGCAATAAACCTGCAATTGCAAATGGATACAGAGATTCCCAAAATGGCTCTTCAAGTTTCTTCCCGGAAGTGACACATGTCACTATGCTCAAAATTCACTGGACAGAGCACATCATGTGGCCATACCTCATTTCAAAAAAGCAGGAAGGTGCAACACTATTATGTGTCCCAAAAAGGGGGACCATTGGGAAAAGCTGGTGCGCAGCCTAGACCACCCTCCCAACCAGACGTGGAACAAAGGAAAGAACTGTTCTTAAAGAGAATTGCTGCGTTAATCTTCAGGCAGCCCAGGACTGGTGACTGATACCATGGAGGTGAGCGTTTGAGGAAGAGCTTCACTTTTCCAAAGCAGTTCATAGTTCAAAGCCATTTCCATACTCCTCTCTGTCTTTACGAGAATGCTGAGAGATAAACCATGCAAGTTATCATCCCCATTTGAAAGAAAAGAGAGGCCCAAAGAAAAATGACGTTGTTTCCCAATTCCACACACTGCCCCAGATGGCAAAGTCAGGGGCTCTGATTAGGAGTCACTTCCCACCTCTATGCAAAAGCCACCACCCTGGGTGGTTTTGGGGCATCACCAGCGACTTCCGTGCCCCAGTCTGTGCTAAAGCGAGGAGTGAGTCGCTAGGAGGCAATCAGCTTGGTACTTAAAGTGAAAAGATGCCCAGCTCATCGAGGATAAAATTAGAATTCAATACTACTTTTAAAAATCTTAATATCTAAGCAATACATGGCCATTATGAAAAGTTTGAAAAATACAAAAAAAATTCAGAAAAAAGTAACAGTCACACACCCAGATGTAAACACTATTTTAAAAAACTTCTTGTTCAAGTAAAAATTTTAGATATGTAGAAATATATAGATCTCATGGAGACAGAGAGTAGAATGATGGTTCCCGGAGGCTGGGGAGGGTCGCAGGAGGGGGATGAAGCAGGGATGGTTAATGGGTGCAAAGATATAGTAGCCAGTTAGACAGAATGAGCAATATCACATAGCACAGTGAAGTGACTATGCTCAACAATAAGTTACGGTGCACTTTAAAATAACTAAAAGACTGGAACTGGGATGTTCCTAACACAAGGAAATGATGGATTCTTGAAGTGATAGATCCTCCAATTATCCTGGTTTGATTAATTCATGTTGTATGTCTGTAGCAAAACATCACATGTATGTACCCTTTAAATATATACAACTAGTATGTCCCTGTAATAACTAAAAATAAAAAATTCTTTAAAATGCCAGGAATTAAAAAAAGAGAAGTGCAAGTGTACTGCTTTGCAGCTTAAAAAATGATAATTATGATTGCAGTCCAAGTCCCCATCCAGCTTCCCGATCCTCCCCAATCCCTCCAGAAGTAACCAGTCTCCAGGATTTGGTGTTTATAAAATTCCCTGCATGTCCTGTCTAGCACATAGGAGTATATTCATAAAAGTATACAGCGTTTTTGTACATATTTTCAAATTCTGTATAACGGGCGTAATATTGTACGGACGTTTGGCAACTTGTATCTTTTTTTTTTTTTTTTGAGACAGAGTCTCACTCTGTTGCCCGGGCTAGAGTGCCATGGCGTCAGCCTAGCTCACAGCAACCTCAAACTCCTAGGCTCAAGCAATCCTTCTGCCTCAGCCTCCCGAGTAGCTGGGACTACAGGCATGCGCCACCGTGCCCGGCTAATTTTTTACATATATTTTTAGTTGGCCAATTAACATGTTTTTATTTATA
>CAUYRT010077555.1:0-44039 GCA_963574885.1 Lepilemur ruficaudatus
AGTCCCAGCTACTCGGGAGGCTGAGGCAGTAGGATCGCTTGAGCCCAGGAGTTTGAGGTTGCTGTGAGCTAAGCTGACGCCACGGCACTCACTCTAGCCCGGGCAACAGAGTGAGACTCTGTCTCAAAAAAAAAAAAAAAATACAATGTAAGTATAAAGATATACTTTATCTTTTAAACATCCCTTTTCTCAAAAAACGTTTAAAATGTGGGGGAGATCATTAGAATCTAATTAGGAAATAAGTAGACTGGTGATATGTGTGTAACAAAGGCCTAATATTATTCATGTCAAGTATATAGGACATACAAGGAGAGTTATGGGGTGGTCAGGAAGGAAGGCATCTATTATAAGTGTTAATAGAGATAATTTTCATAGAGATATAATTAGAATAATGTAAATGATTGATGGCTTTGAGATTCAATTCAGTTAATAATTATTGATATTTATCATGTCCCAGATACGAAGCTATGAGCTTTAACAAAATTATTATAATTCTGTACAAAAAAAAAATACAAGGACTGGAAAAGAACATGGAAAAAATTTGTGTGGGTGATAACATGATGTTAGGATTGTAGATGATGTTATTTCTTCTAAAAATTTTTCTCATGGGAGGCCAAGGTGGGAGGATCGCTCAAGGTCAGAAGTTCGAAACCAGCCTAAGCAAGAGTGAGACCCCATCTCTACTAAAAATAGAAAGAAATTAGCTGGACAACTAAAAATATATAGAAAAAATTAGACAGGCATGGTGGTGCCTGCCTGTAGTCCCAGCTACTCGGGAGGCTGAGGCAGGAGGATCACTTGAGCCCAGGAGTCTGAGGTTGCTGTGAGCTAGGCTGATGCCACCGCACTCCAGCCCAGGCAACAGAGTGAGACTCTGTCTCATAAAAGAAAAAAATTTTTTCTTTATTAATATTATGTATACAATAAGTAATGAAGAAAAAAGAATTTGTAAGGTTTAGGCAGATAGGAAGTGATGAAAAGTGTTTTATAATTAGAGAAGATATTGTATGTGAAAACATGACAGTGAGAATTAATATAACATGTGCTGTGGACAATGAGGAGTTAGTGATGGAAGGACTAATCATTTTTGTGTTTAGATGCTAAGAGTGAGATGTTAGATGTGTTCAGACACACAAACACCTACCATTGTGTTATAACCGCCTACAATATTCAGTTCACTAACATGCTGTACAGGTGTGTAGCCTGGGAGCAGCAGGCTGTCTCGCCCAGGTGTGCGGTACACCGTACCATCTGGGTTTGCGTAAGCACACTCTATAGTCTTTGCCCGATGACAAAACTGCCTAATGACTCGTTTCTCAGAACGTATCCCTGCTGTTAGCAACACACGACTACATATTGCATTCCAATGGTACATGGGCTAAGAACGCTCTCCTCCAGGTCCTCAAAATGAGTGATAACCAGGCTCTTTTTAAATCCCCACAGAGAATGTTCACCATCTTCTAGATCCTGTGATTCTATGTTACTAAGAACGTTATTTCACATAGTTCAGATATAATCCTTTAAAATTTTTTGATCATTTGTTCTACTCCTATGGGGAGCAGAGAGTGGGATGGGAGAAGCAATGTCTGAAACAACTCATGACTTCCTACAGAGAGTATCTTCCCACAGGTCAAGAAAACTTAGGTCTAGTGAGATTAGTGGTAAGGTAAAATGACAAAAAAAAAAAAGAAAAAGAAAAGAAAAGAAAGAGATCAAGGCCTAGATAAGGACATAGTATAAAGAAAGGACCCATAGGATTTGGCAACAGAATGATACAAGATGATCTGAAAAAGGAGAAGGTGATGGAGAAATTGACGACTCCCAGTCTGGGTGACTGGGAGAAACTTCCATAATGTCATTAACAAGATGGAAAAAAGTCCAAAAGTTTGCTGAAGAGAAAAAGTAGTTCAATTTCGTTTATGCGGCCCTTCAAGCAACAGCAGAAAAGTCAGGTGGAAATGTCCCAAGAAATATATTTGAGTCATCACTAAGAAGTTGAACCTCTAAGAAAGAAAGTCGTTTCCCGGGAAGTGAGTCGTGTGTGAGCAGAGAGGGGACCCGGGAGCTGGACCAGGCTGTGCTGGCTCTGCGTCAGCAGAACCCCAGGGAGACGCAGCAGGTGCGTGGCCTGCGGGGAAACAGTTCTAGAGAGAAGTGAGTAATAAGGAGCGTAAAAATTTGGCACAAAAGTAAATGTGAATAAAGACAGGGAAAATGCCATGATTCGGGTAAAGAAAAGTTAATTGCTAACTTTAAGGAAAGTGGTTTCAATAATGTGATGGAGAATAGAAGTGAAATGAAAGACAATTTAGGAGGAATGGTGGTAAGCAACTGATGGATGAATAAAAGCTGTCAACATTTGTAGAAAATTCTATGAAATACTATCAGTGTATATAATAATATATAATTATATATAATAATTATAATAATTGTAGTCTTTCTAAATTGAATGCAACTTGTGCTAACAATTCAGAAGCAATAAATAAGAAGTGTCAGTAGTGGCCATATTGCTGCAAATACACTATTTCAGTGTAAAAAAGAAAGTATGTAAATCTGGCCAGGTGCAGTGGCTCACACGTGTTACCCCAGTACTTTGGGAGGCCAAGGCGGGAGGATCACTTGACCAGCCTGATCAACATAGTGAGAGCCTGTCTCTACAAAAAAAAAAAAAAAGTTAGTCAGGCGTGGTTGCACACACCTGTGATCCCAGCTACTCTGGAGGCTGAGGTGGGAGGATCACTTGAGCCTCTAAAAAAAAAAGTATAAATCTACAGAGACTAAAAAAAAACTCTTAATATGCATGTTGCTCTGAGGAAAGCCCAGAATTATCTCTGAACTAGGAACAATACACATCTGTCTGGGTGCTTTCTGTTTCAACTGGAAAAAAATGGGGATTTGAACCAATCTGTTAATAGCAAGGCTCTTTCCAGCACACAGAGTGACTCTATGAGTTTATCCATATCTGAATCAAAACAAAAATAAAGTCCATGGTGAGAACTTTTATTGGTTATACATTCCAATACAATGTGCTCTAGAAAAACAGAAAACATCAGTGTTAACTTCAAATGCTTCATAATCCGATACTTAATACTTAGTATTTAGGCTATTGAATTGTCCATGTGGCAAAATGTCTCTTGGTAGAGGTCTCAGGGTGTAGCTCTATCTATGACATAGTATGCACATTTAGCACGCCAGAGCGGATACTTATGTGTACATAAATGTGGATAGGTCGATAAATTTATACTTAATATTTACTAATGAACTCATGGAGATCCAGACACTTTAATAGACTAATAATGCTCAATTTAAACCAAAATATTCTCTTTGAATTGTGAAAGAGCCTTTTGTTTCTACCGTGCCTCTTTTAATAGATGAAGTAAATTGAACTATTCATTCCAACAAAAATTGCCTTTTTTGTTGTGGTTATTTATGTCGAAATATAAGTATTAGTCAAAACTTTGTTGACAGAAAAGTTCAAAACACAAACATAATTTCAGTAAAATGCCAAGTTATGGCCAAGCTCAAGGAGGAGTGTAACCTACACAGAACCTAGTAAAAGTTCTATTGCATTAGCTTTAGGGATGCTTTTGGGAGCATAGCTTTATGTTAGGGTAAAAGAAAAGCAGACACCAATTACAAGACCTCAACTGAAGAAAAGTTGCCATTATTTTGCCTTTTTGTTTCGCTTTTAATTAAAAACTGATTTTAAAAGAGATGAGCCTTCTTTCTTAAAAATTACGTATCTTTTCACGGGTTAGGAAGAACATATCGCACACGCACACGCATACCCACATACACACAGGCTCGTGGTGCTGAATTTAAGACAGCTGGATAGGAAACGATATCAGAACCCTTGTAAATATAAACATCTTGTCATTCAAATATCCGGGAGATCTCAGAATCTGCACTCAAATACTAAAATAACTATGTAATTATATTTATAAAATCAGCTGCCTCAATTTATATTACAAAAAATATCATCACTTAATTATTTATATCACAACATCTTGGAGCTTTTTATAGCTCTTCAAAATTCCTGTACAATATCGAGGCCAATCAGGTAAAAATGCTACAAATATTATATTTAAAATTATTTTCCACTATGTTTTTCTTCTGAAAAACTACTCTATTTGTTTGCAGAATTCAATGTTTCCATTCAATTCAAGCTTCAGCTGTTTGAAATCCTGAAATACCTTTGTGCTTTCAAAAATCGCATTTCTTAAAGGGCATTTATTCCATAGAATTAAAGTTTACTCAATAACAAATATAACTTTAAGTGATGCAAGCTGTCAAAACCCTTGAATGTCAAAGTTAAAGCCGATAGCCCTTCATGATTTTTGCTGCTTTGGAAAAGGAAAAGAAGCAGAATGAGAATGATTAAGTAAAGGCAGTTTCATCTTTGAATTTCTTCATCTTCGTATATTTTCCATAAACAATAATTTAAATATCCTCTGAGGTTAATATTTTCTGGTTCAATATGAAAATACAGGAAAATTAATATATTCATGCATAATATGAGGCAACAGAGACTGGAGCATCGTATTTGTAGCAAATTTTATTTTCAAATAACCATAAAAGATATCCAGTTACTCCAAATGAATTTATAAGACCATGCAAGATGTAAACAGGAAGTTCCAAAGGAAAAAAATGTTCCTGACAATTCTATAGTAATAGGTGAGGGAAAAAATACACAAAAATGCACACCAGGAACTTTCTACATATGGCTAATACCTGGATCTTTATTCTTGCTTGCTTTGTTCATTTCAACACAGGATAAAATGTAATGCAAAGAAGCAAAAATTTATAATCCAAGGGAAGAGAGACTTATTGATGTGATATATAAGGGAGGGTTAATTATATTAATATTCACAGAGAAATGTTGCAAGTGGGGACTGATGTTAGATAAAATTATCTATTTTGCAACACATTTAAAAAGAAATTTAGTTGTGACACTAAGATTGCTACTTACATAATATTTATAGACTTTTCCTTGAGTATCATGCACAGTTCCAGTTCTGAGAGCTTTTATTTATTTATTTATTTTTGCTATGTAACCAGGTAAAAGAAAATGGAAATCTTCCCAGAGGACATTTAAAATAATATTTTAACTTAGAATTATAACTTATTTTGAAAATCAGGTAAATTATAGTATTTTTCTGGAAAAAAAATGTTGTTGTAAGGGCAGAGTAAGTATGATAAAAATATCCAAAATCAATAACAAACCATAAAGAAAAAACTTCACATGGCTCTAAAGCTCAGGATTGTGGCTTTACATTAGAGAGTTTTTATTTATTTTAATATTCAGAGTTGGTTCCTGATTACTAAAAACAGAAAATAGATCCCAAAGGCCAATCCAGAAATTACAGGCATGGTTTCAAAGAAAATTCAGTGATATTTCTTCAATTCGAACAAGTTCTACTGTCCTTATTTTGCCATGGTGTTCTAGAGACTAGAACATGTAAAAGGTATTAAATCACTTGGAGAGTACACACTCTCTACAAGTAAAGCTAGCTTTGCTTATAATGTAGTTTAAAATGAAATAGCAAAATGCCACACAAAACTAGGTGTTTATTTTTATAACAGTATTATCCCTAATATTCTCTTTAAGAGCCTAGAATGACATGACTTCAAATTTCCACTCCAGAGCTTCCCATTTCTAACGCTTCCCACCACAATACCCCTGGCAGTCACAATGCAATAGAAAATGAGATGATATTTATATGTGACTAATAAAAAAAAATTCTTTGACTCCAAAAATGGTTATTGTAAAAGAATCCACTGGGATTTTGTTAAATAAAGCAATTTACTTTTCAGGTGATGAAAAATCACTAATGTTTTAAAAGTGTTTGCATTGGGTCCTTTATTATGGAGTTTTATCCTTATTTGAGGTATCAAAAACCTGCCCACTATGTAAGTCAGTATTAAGGTGGCCGTTCAACCAAAGCTCAAAGACGCTAACTCTCAGTAAAGCCTTTTTCGCTCAAGATCAATTTGCCAGAAGTTAGATTAACCCAGGCAATTGGGAGGTAGAAGCTATGAAAATGTTGTGTTTTGCTCCCAACTGAGGGGTCCACATTCTTCTATTCCACACCAAAGAGTAAGAGTGCAGCTGCCCAGACTCAGAGACGGCTGCACATCACAGGAAAGCGTGCTAGACCTTCCAACTCTACATCTCATTCCTTTTCTCTTCCCACTCATATAATTAGTGCTCCTTTCTTTTACTTTTTAAAAATGTGCCTGTTTCAAATTTGTATTATTTTTTTCAGATGTCTAATTGCAGTTATGTTCTTTCCCTCTTTGGTCTCTTCCCACATTTCACATACCAGACAAACATTTAAAGGTCTGTGAAACTAGGCGAGGTTCCAAAATATTTCTAAATGAAACTGCCATAGGTGACAGAACAGGGAAAGAAGGCAAAGCTGTAGGGCAAACATTTGAATAAACTGGCTGGAAATGTATTGGAAAATCTATTTAAGTTGCTATAGCCATGGATGAGGTTTCACTGAGGCACAAACATTCAAGTTACTGACAAAACCATCATGTTTCATCATCACTCAGAATAGTATACTTGTCATGGTGCATTGCTTTTTTTATATATTAGTAAGTTGCTCTCTCTTTTTAAAAACTGTTTCTTTTTTAGTATCCAGGAAGGGAAAGCATTGAAGAAAACATTCAAAATTCTGAGAATACATGTAAGTGAAATATTTAATGTCTGTCATTCATAAAAATTACATCATTTACATAGGGTTCATTTGTATATAATAAAAATTTCATCATAATGAAAATTTTTCTGGAAAGCATTTTATATGTTAATTTGTTTAACATATGCTTTGGATATACAGCTAAATAGGAATAGTTTAAAAATTCTTTCTTCAAATATTCCCTTTAACAATTAAAAAAACCTCATTCCTAAATATTTGCTTTTCTTTCCATTTGTCTTTTGTTTGTAATAATCATATGTAACTTCAACTATGCAAAGATTGGATCTTTTCATAGTTCAGAATATATTTCTACACTTCATAAATTTATTCATTGCATAGCAAACATGTAAACTCACAGAGGATCTATAAATTTTACCCTAATAATCTAAAAAAAAATTGCTGAAATTTTACACAATAGTTTGTTCTGAGGTTTACTTTTGTTGTAATTTGGGTTTACTCTGTTTTTGTTTTTAATACATGTGTCAATTGAATACAACTAATGAAAATAAGTCATGAAAAGTTGAAAACCAAGTAAGTAATTTTATCCTTGATTACTAAAATTTAACCTCGTTATATTGTTTGGATTTTTTCATAGCAAGTTGTAAATGTACTGGGCTGCCTCTTTAAGACAGTGTTCAAAATTAATTTCAACAGTGTATTTAACATAAAGTTAACTATGTTTGCATCAAATAAAATGTTTATTAATGAAAGCTATTTATTATACAAGAAACAGCAAAGATAAGTCATCATACAGAGATGTACACTAGAGGTGAAAGTGCATGCAGAGATTTCTGTTTAAAAAGGAAGTAATAAACAATGATACTAAAATTACTGGATTTTGATCCCTATACTCTTAAATGAGTGATAGCTTTTCTTTGAATTTACAATTGGAAAATGCCATTAACAGGACTAATACACATTAGCAAGCAGGTGAAATGAATGTTTTTTGACTTTATTTTACAACTATTTGTGCTTGACAAATGTGTGGGATTTTTTTCAGCAATAATTTTCTTCAAATATGGGGTGGGCATATTATTGCCAGGTTGCTCTGGTTTATACAAGGTTTATCTAATTTTGTTTTAAACCACATAATTTTAAGCCTTCATTTGTGTTAGACACCATAAAGAACACAAGCTTTGTTAACATTCAATAAATGACATTTAAGTCTCTTTCTCTCTCTCTCTTTCTCTCTCTCTCTCTCTTTTTTGGCTCAATAAATTTTTAAATGTATGATTATCATAACCTAATAGTGTCTTTGTCTTCACTGCAGTGGATTTCCGATCAAACTTTTCCCCTTCTTTTAATACTTTAGGGAATTTTCAAACGTCGGGATGTTTGGCTGTAATGCCCCAAGATTTGTTCTCCCTGAAAAAAATCATAGTGACAATTTATTAACTACAGAGCAACTTGGCTTTTAGGGGTCTTCAATTTCTATTTAGATTTACAAATATCCACTTGTGCTCAATAGACCTAACATTAAATCTTAATCATATTTAAGGTTTCTTTTCATGCAATCACTTTATCTGCTAATTATCTTTTTTTATTCTAAAAATTGGACTGAATCAAATCAATGGGGCATTACTTTTATTATAAGCAAATATATTTAAAGGTAATTCTAGGTTGAATTACATTGCATGTGCAACCGTGTGTACATTTAATATGAATCAGAAGTTTGAAAATCTAAAAACTATTTGTATGTTTAAATATTTTTTTTAAATTTTGTATTACCATTTTAATAGCTTTTACATATAGATATGTAAACACATTGGAAACACACTAGTACAGTTAAAACTTAAATAAAACTGGTGGAAAATAAAACTCCTTAGATTCAAAATGGTTTATTCACACAAATTTAATAGGATATATCACAATTGTTTGGTCCATAAATATTTAGGGGAAATAGTTTCTATACAATGCATTTATCAATAAACAAAGAAACATGGACAATTTTGCTAGACCACTTACTGTACTATAAACACGAAGCTCAATATATAAGATTATTGAATTTATCAACTATGTTTGAAAGAGTGCACAACTGCTTTCTATGACATGTTTGTCCCCTCTAACAGGATACACCATAAAAAGAGTTTCAGAAATAAGAGGTGAAACAGTACAAAACTAGTGAGGTGTCAAAAGGGCTTAAAACAGTTAATTTAACAAACAACACATATATCCTGATTTTTCACAAACTTACTTCCAAGTTATATCATAAGGCACATAGGAGAACTGAGTTATAATTAGTCTACTTAATAAAGTAGATCTATAGTACCATATATTGTTCTGTCAAAGAACAAAATTTATAAGTGTCAATATTTTACCTGTAAAACTGTATTAATAAGATTTCAGCCTTACCAAGGTTGTTTGGTCTGGTTAGTGGTAAATGCCCAAAATGTAATAGAAATATGAAAAGTCAAGATTTAAGCTCCATATAAGATGATAACCACACTTGCTAAATATATAATGGCAATCACACCTTTCTTCTGTTACAGTGTTAACTTATCTTCCATCATCTTTTTTTAAAAAATAAGCTACTTTCTGTGCTAATTTTCTAAAGACCCTGAGCAAAAGTTACAATAATGCACTTTAATGTGGGCAGTGAACTGTCAATATGTAACCACACATTTATACAGCCAGAAGGACACCTTTAAAATCTATTAAATAGCCACTTAGACCACCAGAGGAGATTTAAGGGGTCCAAAAAGTGGAGAATATGTGCAAAGTTATTCTTAACAATCCACTAAAGCAAGACATATATCTTGACTTCTTTTTTATTTTGTTTAGGAAATCCACAATCTAATTGGTATTTAACTACAACAGAAGCATATAGATGAACATTCACCACTGCCCAGACCATTAAGATTTTAGCTTAAATTAAAGAAAAAAAAATGCTACTGTAAACTAGGAAATATATTCAGATCAGCATCCACAAGGCTTCTGAGTTTATCTACTTTAGACTAATAACTTCAAATTTCTAATGTCAGAAAAGGATTTTTTTGACACATTAAGTCAACCTGTGCCAAAATAAAAACAAAACAAAACAATTCTCATTGTTAGTATTAGTCTATCAGGTTTTTTAACATTATTTATATAGAATGCCAGATACAATATGATGGTACAGCTGAAGCCAATTAATAGAGCTATTAATTAAATGATACCAATTTTTTGACTTCTTAAAAAATTATATTTTGCTTATTTCCATTTTCCCTGGGAAAAAAAGTAATTTAGCAGGAATGGTTTCAGAGGGTTTTGGAGGGGGTTTTGTTTGTTTTTTTTGCTCTAGGGGGATAAAAGTATAGAATATCAGATTCTATGTGGAATTTTCATGGATACATAGGGAGTTTAAGTATTTTCAATTGTTGGAAAACAAATGAGTAAAAAGTTTTTTTAGGTTGTACATCCCTAAGAGAAGGAAAAGTCACATTCCTGGAAGAGATTTCCCACCTAATTAATCAATACTATTTAAAATTGCTATAGTTAATGCTTTTGTTTAATCATATTCCTCATTTGAATTAACAGTTCAGATAAGAAATAGAAATACTGAAAACATTTTTTTCAATTCTAAAATTTTTTTTAAAAAGCAAATGTTTTCAAAATCCCACAATCACACGTACATTTATAAGATTTTAAAAATAACTCTTTAATGAATTATCTGGTTCTTTATTAACCTAATCATTTAACTGGGAATATGATGATTTGCCCATAATAATATCACTCATTTTTTTTTCTTCGAGATTCTGGAAATAAGTAACATACAATTTTAAGAGGCACTTATAAGAATGATTCAAAAACTCCCCTTCCCGACTGAAAGACCTAATCGATGAAAGGAAAAAAAAAATCCAAATACACTTTGTAGACAAAATATATTCACTTGAAGGAGACAATACTGTAAACTCATTTGCCAAGTGGCTGCAGATGCTACACACCGAGCTGTTGTTTTTATTCCCCAAATAGCTTGTGGGTGAGAAGGAAAAAAAAAAGTCTTGCAAATAATAAAATAATAATAATTAGAATATAATAAAAAGAAGAAGAATTTTTAAAAAAAAAAACCAATGTTAGAAAAGGTTCGTTAAGGTAGTTTGTGAGGGGCTCCCGGGGTCGCGGCTGTCCACGCTAGCGGTCACGGCTGCCACGACAGTGACAGTGGGATTGGTCAGGTCTGTCAAAGTGGTCGCAGGGCCGGGTGGGCTGAGCGCGCCGCTGTCCGCGGGGGCCGGGGCCGGGAGCGCCGGGCCGTCAGCTTTATCGACGCCCCCATTCTCCTGCCGCAAAAGGTTCCTTCTGAATTTGGCTCGTGCGTTTTGGAACCAAACCTGCAAACCAATCCCAGTTGACGTCTTTACCGATGTTCACTGTTATGCTTCTTTTCTTTCTCTTTTTTCTTTTTCTTTCTTTCTTTCTTTTTTTTTTTGATATATGCCTCTCTTTTTAAATATAATTGTGTCTTTTTCTTGGGAGGGGAGGGGCTTTTTTCTTTCTTTCTTTCTTTTAAAACGGAATAATTCAAGTAGCACTACAGGTTTATGTCCTCTCACTGGCACGTGTTCCACCCCCTAGCATGAACAGGTGCCTCTTGAAACAACTGATGCTCAAGTGGATACACCATGGAAAGGAAAGCACAGGGAGAAAGGGAGGAAAATAGACCCTGATTCCTCAACTGTTGTGTTTGGAGGAGGAGGAGGAGGAGGAGAGAAGCAGGGCCGTTAAAAGTATGGCAAGGTAAGAATCACTCGTGAAATGAACGTCACTGAAACAGACTTCAAGCTATTCAAGAGTCTGACACATGTACGTTTTCCTCACATAGGAAAAATTCTCCCAGAGCCACAGACCTCAGACAGCCTGAAACTGCTTAGCAGAATTTAAAATGCCTCCTATTTTCCACTAAGAAGTGGGAGAAGATTACATGTGACTTACAGCAACCCATTATAATTTCATTAGTTGTATATTCTTAGCATGATGAGCTTAAGAAAGAAGTTGGACAGCAAAACTAACTCCCAGTATTTAGTTTTTAATTATGGTTTGTTAGGGTGGGAAAATACTTCCTCCGGTTGGTTGCTGAGACACTAACCATACTTTCAGGAGTTGGAAAAAAGGGTCCGGCTGCATTTGGAAGGTCACAGCATGTGAGTGAGGCTGCTAAGAGTCTACTGAAGTAAGACAGTGCTAGCAGGTCCCTTGTAAGTCTGTGCACTGAACTTAACGTGAATGGAAATTTCTAGAGCCACAGCTTGTGCAAATAACATCACTTGCATTCACACAGCAGTAAGGCAAGTTGTGCTGGCTTTGGGGGACCCATCTCTCCCTCTGTGGGAGAATCTGGCTGTATTTAAAAAGACTCTGGGTCTCTGAGCACCCTCCAGGGAGCCCCTGCAATATCTCAGGATACCCTCTAGGGAGATAACTAAGATAAACTAATAAGAAGCAGTATAAGAAATATTCACGTCATGCTAACCAGGGAAGAGAACTATTTTTACTGGCAAGGGGAAGGGAGATGTATGCACAGTCAAAGATGAAGGTGTCTTACCTGCAAAACTCTTTTGGTCAGGCCTGTTTTCTGGGCAAGCTGCTTGAGGTCCTTGGCATCTGGGTTGTGGTTGATGGCAAAGTAGGATTTCATGGTCCGGAGTTGGTGGTGCTTGAAGGAAGTTCGCATGCGCTTGGTCTTCTGAGAGGGTGGGTAAGGCTGCTGGTCCCGGTCCAAATGGTCTGCCTCGTTTTCATTACAACCTGTTGCAGTAACAGTAAACAAACGACTGCTCAGTGGAAATTTCTGCATTAGCTAAAATGATGGCAGGTGGGTGATGCTGCTATGATAACAAGGCAATAGTGGAAAAGGCTGTCGACCCAATTATGAGAGGTCTCTAGACAAAAAGAAAGAATTGCCAAACTAGTCTGATGATGTGGATACAACTGAAGTTTATGTAACAGAAAAATATTAATTAAATCCTCTCTTTCGATTAATGGTTGCTAGAAAAATTGGGGAATATTAACAAACCCTAAGTCATGATGTGGGACTAAGAGAGACCTCCAAGAGTCCAAAGAAGAAACCCTTTTCTAATATAGTCTTGTGTGTCAGCCCCACTGCCCACATTCACACACAGTTTCTCTGAGACTCTACATTTTGTCTATATTTCTGGAATGAGACATAGAATCTGAAGGCATTGCTTTTTGTCATAAGGCACATGGCAAGCAAATATCTCAGCTCTCTCAAGTCTGAAAGTTTCTGAGAGACTACCAGCTAAGGGAGAAACTAAATCAGTTTCAAATTTGAGCCTTATTCCTGGAGCTTCTTCAAACAGTAAAAAGAAAGGGGCTGGGAAAGGGGGAGAAGTTTGGAATTAAGAATTTGCAAATTTGTTTTGTGAACATAAGAATGTTATTTTTGAGAGCATTTAGCTATAACTGGTTATTATAGCACTACACCAGAAAGAAAATATTTTCCCCTGGAGTTATTTTAATACATATTTCTAAAAGGGAATGAGCCCAGACTTCTCTTCATTTGGTTTATGCCCGAAGCACTCCCCAAAGCTCACAGTTAAGAGGCACTGATAGTGCTTGTTTCCAGGCTCAGGTGTCCCTCTTGCTCCAGATGTTTGTGAGCGGGATGTGAGCTGCGCCCATGGCTGGCCTGGCGGAGAAAGGGTGGCATTTTCTCTCCCCTTGCAAAGCCTTTCTCAGCACCAAGGGCAAAACAATCCCAGTCTTTGAAACCAGCCAGAAAGTCATCATCCCCAGGATGTAAAGCTGCACACTTAAAAGGTCATTTCCAATAATCTCCTGGCTCTGGATAGGAAATATAATTACAAATGAAAATATGGCACTAAATATTTACTGAAGCAGCCAACTTCACAAATTAAAGGGCATGGTAGTTATTTTCTTTAAATCCTTTCTTCAGATGTATATTCAGATCCAATCATCCTGCATTTTAGTGCATTATGATAGAAGATATAAAGTCAACCAGATCATGTCATTTAAGAGAGAAGAAACTTGACTGTTAAAAAAAATGAGGCATCCCTTGACATGAGGTTTTCCATTCTGCTTGACAAAATAGTATCTGCCTGCTATGCTATGGTTAGAATTACTTTTTAAAAAATATTCAGCAAATTGCATATTTATAGAAACACAGAAGTTTTAGAGTCATCAGCCAAGAGGTCAGTCACATACAAAACTCATTTAACAGGAAATTCCTCCTAATGTAACAAGATTAGGTATGAACTAATGTCTGCTTTGTTTGTATTTCCATAAGACACATAAGAAGGAGAACATACTTGGCAAAAGAGCAGGTAAGTTCATTGAGGGAAAGGACTGTATCATATTTACCTTTGGATCCCCTGAGTCAAACACAGGGTCAGGAGCTCAAGAAGCATTTAATCAAGATTTTGAATCTTTTGTTCATCAGTAAAATTACAAGTGAATATTAATGCCAAATTAAATCAACTTGAAGTGGAAGCCAAGTCAGATATACATTCCAATGTTGAACATTAGGCTTCTTAAACTCCACCAGAAAAAGTAACCATATACCCAGAGATAACACAGAGAGTATGCTTTACATTTTATCCTATGTCATCCCAGTGGGGATATGTCAAGTTCAAATATTCTACAGAATTGCACTTTCAGATCCTCAAATGGAAGAAACAGCATCTCTATGACCTACTATAAAACTATACTTACCTCCAGTAAACTGAGCTATATTTCACAACCAGATTATAAACATACCCACAACAAAGTGGTCAAAGAAGCACATGTTAGTCACTGGAGGCTTCTTCAAATAAGATTTCATTCCTATCACATGTGACTAACATGTAACTTATCCCGAACGACACATCAAATTGAGTATTACACTTAGGATAGAAGACTTAATGCCCTTAGCCATTCCCCCGCAAGGTGGTACTTTTTATAAATGAATATGATTCCCAACCTAACTATATAATCATTAATTCTTAAAATGAAGTTTATGAAAAATAATTGTAGTACTATTTGATGAATCCATGAATATGCACTCTATATCCATTATTGCTGGATTTAAAACTCAGCAGAGTGTTTTAGTGCATTAAATACAATTATAGGCCTCATTTCTACATAAAATACACAATTCAATATGTAAAGAGATACGTTGTCAGATTTTTATTAAACAGTACTGTATATGATTTTCCTGTGACCATGTTATCACATATTATGCAACTTGAGAGAGAAATCTATTTCTTCTACAGAGTAACTCAGTGCATCATCCTACATTATTTCCATTTAACTACAAATGAATTATGTAAACTTGCAAATTATTGTGTTTCCTCAGGTCTATTTCTAAAACTATAGGGTCTTTTGTCCCTAAATTGCGCGATGAAATAATTCTTAAAATTGTCTTAAACATCTACCTGTAAGTACACATCTGGTATTATAAAGTTAGGAAGAAGACTTACATATTTTATTTTCAGTCACATATGAGATAGTCAGTCACCTATCCCAAAGTGATTCTGTTGTTCTGAGTGTGCAACCTGCTGAGAAGTAACTGATCCCTAGAAGACCACTAGGGGTCAGTGCCAGGCTAATTTAACAACCAGGAGCCTGACGCTTGAATGGGAAGAAAGAACCGAAGGAAAGGAGATTTTGAGAAATGGCAAAAGTTTGGTCTCTCAATTAATGCTAAGTTACCCAAATAGGATCTGCCTATCCCAAACTAAATTTTCTTTTCACCTCTGGAGAGCCTTATTTCAATCCAGCATTTCAGATACATTTTCCATGCCTCTTTCTTAAATGCCTGCCTGATTAATTTGCACAGAGGTATAAACTAAATTAAGAATATTCTCATTAAAAAGGCATTTGCCTTATGTCCAGCACTAACTGAACTTTGCCAAGTTTCACATCTTCTCTGAGAGTCTTTAAATCATAAACATGCTTTTTGTGCATTTTAAAAAACGTATCGCCATGTAAATTATACTTGATTTAGTATCAACATTATCCTTTATGACACTTGTTTACATTTAAGCAGAGATGGCAATATAAAATCCAAAGAAGACTAAAGTAGTTTAAAACTGTGGGTCCATTTTATTTTCTACAGTTTAATATGTTTTTAATTTACTGAAGGGTTTCTTTTATCAGTTTGTAGCAAACTAGCATTCAATTCCTAAACACCTTTTTAAATAATGGGCTGATTTCTGGTCAGGCATCTTTAAACCAGTTAATCTAGATTATTTTCACCTAATCTTTAAAAAATACACACACACACACACACACACACACACACACACACACACACACACACACACACACACCCTATATACTCATATCTCTGGGTAAAGTCCAGAAAGGATGGGTGGAAGCTCACTAAGAGGCATCAGTTTATAGTGACCTGATTTACAAACTCTCTGGGTTAAGGGGCCTCAGCCACTCTTCCCTCCTTATAAATCAGGACAGCATCAAATTTCTCAACAATTTGTAGCAGCACTAAGTAGCTCAGAAGGAGATTTTCATTATTTTTAAGAAATAATTTGTACTTTCTAGTTCCTTCAGAGAAGTAAGAGAAGCTAAATTCTACTGTTCTTAGGGCTCCTTGGATCTTTCTAACATACTAAAGTAAGATCCAAGGTGAAATCAAATTTAGCTAATTAGATAAACAAGTAAAAAGCCAGGATTGTTGCCCTTTGGTTAGAAATCTCCACCCTTGTGGACTTTATACCGGCTGAGACATTCCCTCTCTCCAAAAATCTCGCTAGTTATATATGTGCTTTCTCTCTCTCTCTCTCTCTCTCTCTCTCTCTCTCTCTCTCTCTCTCTCTCTCTCTCTCATTAGGGCAGTAGGGCCTTGATGAGTGGCTCGAGATTCCGATGTCATCTTCTATTAATAAAGAACAATTAGTGCCCCGCCTGCCCTGCCCCCGGGACCACGCATCAAAGGAGATGAAGCAAGCGCGGGCAAGGTGGCCCCTGAGCAAATCCCCTGCCCCAGCGCAGCAGGGACTACCAAGGGTTGGCAAAACCCAGGCTGTGCTGGCTGCCCTCGCACAGACGACCCTGGTGGGGTCCACAGTGAGCCACCCTGGCATGAACATGCTGGGACAAATGCAGCCAGCACTGGGCTCCCCAGTCCCCATTCTCCCTGCGACCCTGCCTGTTGCGCCTGCCCAGAACTGATTGTTCCTCCTCAGTTAGATCTGCTGCGGAGAACACCAGGAGAGAACCTGGCAGAAGTCTGGGGGATGCCCACTCAGCCTGTGTGGCTTCCCTTGGAAGCTCTCAACTCAGAATTGGACTCTCAGTTCCACATGCACTGGCTGTAGGACCTCGGGCAAATCACTTAACTGGCTGGACACTGTTCTTTTACCATTGAGCAACAATGTCAGGCACATGCCAGGGACTGGAAGAGAAAAACAGGCAAGATCCCTGCTCCGGGGTGCCCACATTTCCTATCTGGGGAGCTCATGGTAACAGGGAGGTTGCCACAATACAGTTCCAAGGTCCCTTCCAACAGAATGGTCTGCCCTTCCCAGACTCTTCTGCTCACTGAGATTCCAGCCAAGCCTGGGCCAGGGCATTGGAAAAAGTCAGAACAGTTAAGGTCATTAGGCTCCCCAAAAATTATCCAGGGCTTTCTGAAACCCCTTTTTCCAGTGGCTGGTACTCACAAGAAGAGTTTCTGCCCTGCTCAGAGTTAGATTATGGTCTGCAGAGCCTGTCACCGTGCTCACCTGGGGGATGGGAGCAGGGGGCAGGCTACCAACAATGGGAAATTGATGCTTGGGAGAGAGACTGATAAATGATAGGTGTGTCCCCAAAGCAAGCAAGAAAGCATGCTCTCGCTCTGTGCCTGCATTTTGGTTTTAATTAAGAGAGAAGGTTGGTGGAGGACAGAAGAGCAGCCTGAGACACCGCTATGCCTCTTCAGTGGGCCTGACCTAGAGGTTCTCTCAGTTGGCAGGGGTCTCCTCATCTGGACGGTCTATCATACAGCGAATGAGCCGCTGGCTGGACAGTCTGATTTGGGAAAGACACAGGCCAGCTCAGCTGTGGAGAATGATTCCCACCCCGACGGCTCCTTTCGCCAAGATCAGGGATTAGGTTTTTCAACGCTCTTGCCAACTGTGTTCCTGATTAACTTCAGGCTGGTGACCACAGCCTCCGCCCCCTCTAGACAGACTGAGGTTGGGCTCTGAAGATTTTTTTTTTTTCCCTTCAGTATTTAGGAAACCCTCCTCCAGGATCTATAATTTGGCTTCCACAAAGGAATTGCCCTGGGGCTGTTTTGCTCCAACTGGGAGCCAGAAACTAATGGGCTCATTAACTAATGGGCAACAAAGATTTGGCTCAGCCTGTTTGGGGGAAGTCACTACAGCCCCATAGTTATGAATGTGTTTTTTGCCACAACCTAAATAAAGCGTTGTCTCTACCTCCGCCGTCCCTTCCCTCCCCCACCGGCCCCTCCCTCCTGTCCTGCGGAGGGAGAGGGAGCTGTGAGAACGAGGGGCGCTGGGCAAAGCCCCTCTCGCAGCAAGGCCTCGGATGGGAAAGGAGTTCTAGAATCCTCCTCGGGGACGCCGAGGCCGGGCTGTGCGGGGCGCCGGGGGCCCACCTGAGTTGTAATTGACGATGTCCACCCCCAGGGCCGGGCTCTTCCGCTTCCGGGGCCGCCCCTTCTGCACGGTGCCCGCGCCGTTGAAGTAGGGCAGGGCCAGGCCGCCGCCCTTGGCCGCCAGCTCCGTGTAGCTCAGCGGCGGCGGGTACTCCCCTTGCAGCAGCGTCTCGAAGTGCGCGCGGCAGTACACCAGGCTGTCCTTCATGCCGAAGTGGTCGCCCGTGGTCAGAGTCTTGTTGCAGGTGGAGCAGGTGAAGCAGCTCAGGTGGTAGACGGAGTCTCGGGCGCGCATGACCATCTCGGAAGCTGAGATGCCAAGGTGGCAGCGGGCACATCTCTGCACAGAGAACCTTCTGGAAGGAAACAGTAGAGTCAGGGCGCTGGTGGAAGCAAGACAGAGCCATCTCCCATCCGCGAAACCTGGGCTTGGTCTGCAGTGGCCCAAGACTGAGGCCTGGGAAGGCTCCCGGAGGACAGGACATGGGGCCCATTTTGGCATCAATTTTACTTGCTCATTGACCTGTTCTGGTGACCAAGACTCAAAAAGAAAAGAAAAGAAAAATCCCTTACATTAAAGTCAGAAGAACCGGGCAACTGAGCCTCCATTTCCTTTTCTGTAAAGTGAAGATAAAAACAAAACAAAACACTAAGCAAACAAACCTGCACTAGCTAACAGAGCGCTTAATTGCGACTCCAAGTGAAAACGCTTAATCGATTAGAAAATATGCTGTAAATGAAGGAAGGTATTATTACTCTTGGATGTGTGAGTGTGCGGGAAAGCTTCTGGACACAGCCTTAGAAAAATGAGTTTTGTAGGGGAAAGTATGTTCTTCTTTAACCACCTCTCTCGCTCAGGCTGAGGGTGGAGCTGGGGCACCTGCCCATAGCTCTGTCTTTCCCAGTCCGCAAATAGAACTGGGAAGAACCAAAGATGCTGCCGCTGAGTTTCCTCTCCAGTCTGGCGGACACGATTCTAACTGGCGGTAAAGGAACTCAGAACTGAGTGGTTTTGGTCTCCGCAATGGCATTTATTCCTTTTCGTAGTTATTGACTAGGTCTCCTGCCCCCCGCGAAAACCGTAACACTCAGGTGCTCCTGCCTGGGCCGCCAGTTCAGTTCCAAGGCATGGAACTTGCCCAGTTCGTAGTAAGCGGAAAAAAAGAAGAAAAAATAAAACAAACGGATCAAGTCTCGGTTGAAAGAGTCACATCCATTTACTCTTCCCAGCATTTCACCAGGTTCTGCCACCCGAGCTGCGCGGTGCCGGGGCGCGCGGTGTTCACTGATCACGCTCCACACCTTGACGTCCCGCCCACCGGCCCCACCGCCCGCCCAGGCATTGCAGCTAGAAGGCGTGTGCCGTGGGTTTCCCTGTGGAAATGATAAGGGGACCCCGAAGGGGCAAAAGATGGGGGACCAAGAAGGGATTCCAGGCTCGGGTAGGTGGCCCGGCAGGTGTACCGGGCCGTGAAAAGTGGGGGCGGGGAGTACCTGTAGTAATCCTCCTTGCAGTAAATGCTGCCGTCCTTGGCGAAGCAGGTGAGTTCGGACTCGAGGGCCAGCTTACATTCACAGCACTTCAGGCACCTCAGATGCCACTGTTTGTCCACGGCCAGCAGGTAGTACCTGTCCGAGATCTTGCCCCCGCAGCCGGCGCACAGAGCGGGCTTCTCGGGGCTGAGCGGGGGCATGCCCTGCAAAGCAAGCGCACTGCGAGGCTGCGGGCGCCAGCGCCGCACCAAGCGGGTTCCCTTCCCCGGGCAGAGCTAGCCCAGGGAGCGCAGCTGGGCCCAGGGCCGTGGCGCACAGGCAAACCTGGGGGTGGCGGGGCGGGGTGGAGTGCACGTTCCCTTTCTTCCGTATCTGCCTGATCCCGCGTACTCGTCCTCCCTGGACTATTAACCTAAAGACATCCCAGCCATCCGGAGCCTCGCTTAAAAAGGACTAGCAGCGTATTGACTATAGTTCGGTGGATGTTCAGAATTCAAATAATTACAAGCTAAAAATTGTGGCTTTCAACTCACACAAATCAACGGGAATTATTGGGGAGTGGAAATGAAATTTGAACTAGCACAAATTGTTTTTGAACAAACAGTATTACAATTCTATTTCTCTAAATTCTTATAAGCAGAGTGAAATGAAAAGCAAAAGAGATTATTATACCTGTGTTCATACCTTGGTTGACATTGCTTTAATTAGGGTATGTTTGGCATATCCTGCTGTTCCCTAATTTTCAGGGCTATTAGTCTTTCCACCCAGCAAGGGTGCAAAGCGGCTGTTCCCAAAGAGGATTCGTTGTCTGGTCCCCTCGGTACAGTCCCTCTTTTCTGGCGTCAAAACACACACTGAGATCTTTGTCCTGAAAATCTGCTCAGTGCCCAGGTTAACCTTACCACCTGGATCCCCACTGCCGCGACCAAGGATGGTAAACCTCACCTTGATGAGCCCAGATGAGCTGCGAAATTCGGTTTGGGTTGCTGCTTTTTATTTTTAAACAGGATAACCACCAAAGGGAAAAAGACGTTAACCGCTGGACATTTTCCTCAAGACTAGCAGAAATGGGTTGGACTTCCCCTCAAAACTTTAGCGGGCCTGGAAAAGTAAAGTTTAGTCCTTGACTCCGACCAGGGCCCGCGATGGATTAATGCTGCAAACGTAGACACATCCACCAACTGGGCTACTTGGCAGGACCCAGAACACCGCTGAGCGGGCGAGAGCCGTCTCCGGGTTAGTTTTAGCCACAATTCCCTGTGTGATATCAAAGGACCCACACAGCTCTGTTTAGCTGAAATCATTTCCGGACACTTCTGTAGTTTTCCCCCTCCGGCTAGTGAGAAGGATAGGGAAGCATTTAGATTACTAATTGGTTTTCTTCATTAAGAGGACACGACTTATACTATAAATAGTTGTAACAGTAGTAGTTGATTCGATCTTTTAAGGGTTAGAAAGTTCTTGCGTTTGGACTGGTGCCTCCGCTCCCCTTCACATAACACCCACCTGGCCCAGAACGCAAACGCGGTCCTGTGTCGTAGAGAGACTGAACCGGGACGCCAGGGACCCTGACAATCTCTGGGTTGGGGGTGCTGAGCCAGGAGCATCTGGAGAATTGCAGGGGGCCCAGCGCGTCTACTCCAAAGGTCCTGACATCGGGCCCAGAGACTAAGGCCACCCGGGCTCCAGCTTGGCCCGGACGCCTCCGCGGCGCGAAGTCGTCTATTACTTGCGCCCCGATTGCCCTTGGGCTGCCGACCCTCTCTGGGGACGCACCCCAGAATCGAGGGAGACGGGAGACCGGAGTTTGGGGTTTGTAGAAGAGAACAACTCCTCCTCCCACCCGCGGCTTGCCCTGCTGGCTCGGGAACAGCTGCGATAAAGGGTAGCGAGCTCGGGGTCTCAGTAGTGGAGACAAGTCAGAAAGGGGGCTGTTTCTGAGCTTCACAGACCTAGGCGGACAGGAGAAAACCCACCCGCCAGCCTCAAGCGGACGGCCCTGCGACCCTCCCTCCCTAACCCCTGCGGGCCTGGGGATCGAGCTCGGCTTGCAGAGCGCGCGGGGCGCCCGGTACCGCCGCGGCCGGGCCCTTCCTTACCGCGTCGCGGCCGTTGAGCTGGGCGCCTTTGGTCAGACGGGCCTCGGTCTTGGATCTGCGCTCCATCTCCTCCATGATTCCCTGGATGTGGCCTCCGGAGATCCCGTGGAAGAGCATGGCTGAGGGGCGGAAAGGATACGCGCTGTCTTCTGCTCGGCACCCCACTATTTCCATACACTAGCCCGGGGCTATCGGCTCATCCGAGTGAAGGCGCAGAGGGACCGCGGAGGCTGCGCGGTGCGGGAGCGCAGACACGCTCCGGACAGAGGGCAGGAGGGAGAGAGAAGAAGAAAGAAGCAGACAGAGTGGAAATCGGTCGGCTTGAGGGGGGAAAAAAAGCTAAAAAGCGGGGGAAGGAAAAAAAGCCCCAGCGGCTCCCTAAAGGAGATGTGCAGAAAACAAACAAACACGGGCGGAGGGGAAGGAGGCGGAGAAGGCGAATCTCACTGCTCCGAGAGATCGAGTTACTAATGGGAAACAACTGCAGCGGGGGGAGGAAAACAAAATCTGGTGAAGAAAGAAAATAGTTTTGAACACAAAGAAAGAAAAAGAAGTGCAATTTTCAGCGGTCCCTGGCTGCTTGCAAGTTCCCAGTGCCTGTAGGTTGGGTTGGGGACTGCTCCTGCCTGAGCTGTGTCCAATTTGTTAAGAGACTAAAGCCAGCCCATTTTTGATAATTTAGTAGGAGGAGTTCTCTCCCTGGAGCTGCCACGGATTTTTATTCAGACAACAAAGACCTGTCATACTCCTCTCAACCCCCTGGTGATGGGCACGCAGGGACAAACATTACAAAGGGGTGGGGGGAACAGAGAAGGGGGAGGTAGTAGGAGGGGGCATTTACCTCCCCACAACACACACACACACACACACACACACACACACACACACACACACACACAACCACATATCCTTCCAAGAGTTCCCAGCAGTCATGTTTTAAAGAGGAAAAGGAGACCTTATTGTCCCCGCCCTGGCGCAGGAGGCCTAGAGCCGGCCTATTTGATCAGAGCTCAAGATCACACCCTGGCACAGGGCATACACAGAATATCAGCTCCAAACTTTGGGTTTTCTCCTTGTGGACTTTTTCATGCCCAGCCTACAGGACTATCACCTGAGATGCATAAATATTGGGTGGAAATTAAGCACTTCACTGAAGTGAAGATAATACTTGTTCCTCTGCTCCCCATCCCATCTTCCCCAACCCGCTTTTTAAAAGCAGCAGCTGGCAGTTCATCCCTGCCTCACCTCCCGGAGAAACTGTGACCCTACTAGGCTCCGGAGCTTCCTCTGAAGCAGAAAGAGCATTTGGAAAGCCTAAGTTTCTGAGGGTTACTTTTTGCAGAAAGATTTTAGAGAAAATTAGAATGTAGGGGACAGGGTGTGGACTTGGGCACTTGGGTGAGCAAACTGACCCCTAACCTTGGAGAGGTTTACTCTTACACAATTCAGGTTTGAAGGAAAACTGCTGGAGACTCTAATGTCCCATCTGAAACTTGTCAACGTGGGCAGTGACTTGGGGATTCTTGGGAACTTGGCAACTGCCCCTCAAAGACTAGACACTGGCGACATCACATGCTGCTCCCACTACCCATGCAGGACAGGGGACTTATAAAGCCGGACGCCCCTGCACACTCAGTAGGGTGTGAAAGGGGCTCCTGGCTGTGGAGGGGGAAGGTGAGAACTGACGAGCAGAATGGCAGACCCGCCCCTCACAAGAGGTGGGTTTGTTCTGTCGCCCTCTGTTCCTGTTAGCGGTGGCCCCTCCCTGGCCCCATTAAAAAGTGTCCACAATACTCTGATATTGTCAATTCATTCAAATGGTCGGCGTCCTCCTGGGGGTCTGAAGCGGAACTAGCCTGGCTTCCCCCAGAGGGAGGAGGAAGCCCGGGTCCCCGGTGCTTCCCACCGTGCCCCGCAGACCCGTGTCCCCAAACATCCCGGGAACTACCAGGCCCGTGTCCCCAAACATCCCGGGTACCCCAAGGAGCCCTTGCCACAGATGGACTTCCCTCCGCCTCAAGGAGCCCGACTGGAACTGTGGCCAAATCCAGAAAGATGAAGGGAGAGAAGGAGGAGGAAGGGAAGAAAAAAGGAAGGGAGAGGATGAGGATGAGGGGGGAGGGAGGAAGGAAGGAAGGAAATGGAAGAGGGAAGAAGGAGGCAGGAGTGCAGCCCCTGTGCAGCAGCCTGACTTCCTGCCCAGAGCGGTGGCCTCTTCCATGAAACTCAAGACTCCACTGTTTCCCCTCCTTTTTTCTCAGGGTCAAAAATAATGTTATTTGCAGACTGGACGCTGTTAAGGTCCTCTGGGTGCCAGAATACAGCTCATAAAACACAATTTCACACAAAAATGAAGCCAATCAAGTGAACTAAGCTGGAGATTCCCCGCACACACTTTGGCAGCCCTACCTGACAGCAGGGCTGCTATTTACTGTAAGTAATGTAATTAGCCCCTTTGGATGGAAATCAATGAGCTTTTCAAACACACGTGCACACAAGAAGGGCCCTGAGGAGGGGCTGGGGGCAGCAGGCCTTTCAGAGACAGCAGGTCCTCTCACAAAGGGGCAGATTGCCTGCGCACGAGTCAGCCCTACACTGACTCAGAGCGGAGGAAGAGAAGGAGGAGGGGTCTCTCAGAACATCAATTAACCCAAAAAAGCTCTAAGCAAAAAGTAAATAGAAGACCTCAACCCACTTCGTCTAGTTTATGCACTAAAGTCTCCCCCATACACCAAATGGGGCATTTCGAATTAGGTTTGGTTGTTGTTGGATTTTAGTACAGCTCAGCAAAAATAACAACAAAGAACCCAAGAATACCACTCCCTCTAGTAACAGATAAAACTTTGGAGACTACAGGAAGGGAAAATGTAATAAGTAACTGCAGGAAAAAGCCAGAACTTTGTGAACAGTCCCCAGGGAAGCCAAGCACAGAACCCCTATAAGCCCCCCCAAAATTTGTTCACTCATCTATTCCACACATACTTGTTAATCATATGCCAGGTACAAGCCAGGCAGAGCACTTTCTGCAGTCAGCTTCAGAGCTGAATCCTAGCTATGCCTGCTCTTTCTTACAAAACTCAGGTTTTCAGTTTCTGCACCCAGTGCCAGTATGGCCAAGTTTCTTCCTTCTCAGTGAATGCAGGAAGTGTTCGGAAAGCTGAGGGTGGTGCCAGGGGCCTGCTGGAGTTTGGGAGGTCCTTGTTAGTTCTGTAGAAATAGCTCCCCATCCTTCCAGCCCTGCCTCCTTTCATAGTTCCTATGAAGGAAGGCCACTGGGGGGGGGGTGGAGGATGCCCCAAGAATTCGGTGTGACTTCTGGTGCTCTAAATTTTCTGTCTTGGAGCCCTGAGAGATTGCCTAAGAGCCTCCCACCCCCACCCCAATTCTCAAAGGTCTTTAAATAAGCACTTTAAATAAAGAGAGTGTCTTTTAGCTCTGCCTCCTTTCACCTGTCTGTCAAGGGGCCAGAGCCTGGCGGCCCCGGACAAAAAAGCATTCCCCCTTCTCCCAGCTCCCCGCTAAATGACCAGCAAGTGTTCTGTAAAAGTTGGAGTGTTCACTTTTTCAGTTCCTGCAGCTGACCCCCCACCTTACTCAATGGGCAGGTGAGCAGGGTCACTCTGCATGCTCCAGGAATAGGGCTCAGGTCTCCCCTCCAACTTCAAATCTCTACTAAGATTAATGGGGCAGATCCCTGGCCTAGGGTTGCCCTTCCCACAACTGAGCATAAGCAATCCACTAAGCTCTCTTTCCTTTCTTTTCCTACAGCACCCATCCTGCTACTGTTGCCGCTTTCAGGAAAGCAGGTAGCTGGACTCCAGTGGAGCAGAGGAGTTGGGATTGAGAGTTCAGGATCCTAGAATCTCTATGAAGGTCAAAAAGATAGTAGTGACCTTGTCCCCAGCTCAGGAAAGTCCACCTGGGCAAAGGAACGGGGCCAGTCAAACTCCCCAGGGTGGCAATGGAGACTTTAGGTTTGAGAGAGGAAAATAACCCAGCAAAATGTGCATCACTTGAGAGCATAGGTGACTCAAGGTCTCTTTAGACCTGTATGTTAGAGGCCAGGATCTTGTGCTCCTGAGTTTGCCCTTTAAAGGGCCAGGGGTCACCTTTCCTCTAGACCCTATTAAGCTGGTTGAGGAGCCCCTTTGGTAGGAAGAGTGCAGCTCTTGAAACAATGTCCAGCTTTTGGCATTGTCCTGAGCATCCCAAGGTCCAAAGGGAAGTCAGCGCTGTCCTGAGAGCTGGGAACCACGGGGGCTCTGCACGGGGCCACCTGGCCATGGATGCCTGGACTGCACCAGGTGGAAGGTGAGAGATGGCGAGGAGGCGCTGGGACCATTTCCTTGACATTGGAGATAGATTTTCCATGTGCAAACCTTCCCCCAACACGGAGTTTGGCAGGTCAAAACTGGCTCTGCCACAGGGGCAGGCTCACTTCTGATTCAGTCCTAACAGGGGGGCTCCCTCAAGACAAATGGGAGTGAAACAAACAGAGTGGGGACTGAGGGAACTCTACTGCCTGGAAAGCCGGACTCGTGGCCGGGCCTTAGCTGCGCACTCTTGCCTAGCCAGGGCCCTGCTCTTCCGTGGGCTCTGTGCCCACGCACAGCCTCTGCGCCTGCAAAGTCTCCCTTCAAACCTCCGTCCTCCAGAGCCCCTGGATTATTCTCCAACGGAGCAGCTGCCAAGTCTAGAATACCGCGCTTCTGGAGTCTGAAATCCTTTTACCTGGGATTGCTGAGCAGCCGGCCCTCAGCCCCCCAGAAATAAAGGAAGAAGTCCCGCACTGCGTCCGCTGAGATCAGGCGCAGAAACGGCTGCGCTGGGTTAGAACTGAGCAACGACAAAAAAAATGTGCGTAAAGCCAGTTTGCAGTTAAGCCCTACACGAGTGAGAGACGGTGCGAGCGCCTTCTTCACGCCACTGACTACTTAAGGCTGAGTGGCGCTGTGACCTCCGCCTGGCCTGCGCCTGGCGCCCCAGACCCCGTATCCTGAGGGATGTCAAAGACATTCAAGAGAAAGGCAAAGGGACAGAAACGCAGATTTCAGGAATCCTGCCTGTCGGAAGACTGAATGAGACTGCATTTTCCGTTTAATTTTTAGGACAAACACACACCCCTCTTGGTTCCACCAACCAAGGCGCGCACACGCGTATCCACACAAGCACACACGCCTTCCCACGACATGCCACTGGCCCAAGGGGCAGAGAAAATGAGAAGGAACCTGGCACATCACTCACCTGCCTCTAGAGTGGTACCGTTCAGCATTCTTGGAGCAAAAGGGGTTGATCACGCCGTGATGGTGGTTGCACTGGAAGAAAAAAGTCGCGCGTCAGCCGGTGGTACTGCACGGGTCCCCAGGCACCTCCTCCCGCCCGGGGGTGGAGGGCGCACGGGCGCCGCTCCTTCCGCGGAGACCTCGGGGGACACCACCTGGAGCACAGCCCGAGCTTACCCAGGCAGTATCCCAAGACGCGTCCCAGGCTCCCCGCCGTCCGGGCGCACTCCGAGGGCAGAAAACCGCTGCGACTAGGCAAGCCCCATAGACATCTTACCTTGAGGTCCAGATGTCAGATGTTTCCTGCAAGAACTCGGTTCGGTTCAAAGGGCGGCAGGCGGCGGCCAGAGGTGCGGACCAGTCCCAGTGTCTCACTGACGGTCCCTCTGTTAATCCAAATAAATAAATCAATCTTTGGATGAAAATTTTTTCCTCCTTTCCCTTTCTCTCTGAATTGATCTGAATCCCTCACCTCTGACCCTCAGCTTTCTCCACCTGTCTTTTATTTTCTGTTTATGCTTCCAGATCGGGAGGGGGAGGAGGAGGAGAAAGGGGTAGCCAGAGGGCACAGACGCGGGCCAGTGCCCGGAGACACGCTCTGAGCTGCGTCCAGCCCTTCCAGCCTCTCAGTAATCGGGGGAGGTGTTAATGGAGGACTCGCGGGTAACTGAACCTCATAAAGCCAAGAGCATCCCGAGGATTGGCGCAGCGGGGGTTTGGAGTCCCGCAGCGCGCCCTGGGCTCCGGGCCCCCAGCCAGCCTTTGCCTTCCTGCAGCTCGTACCTAAAAGATGCGGCCGCCAGCTGGTGCCTGCATAGACGGCGAATGGGCGGTAGCGCCTACGGGAAACTGGGCTAAGCCATTGATTGTTCACCCGCCGCATCCCCGCCTTCCCCTCCTGGTCCTTCCTTCATTCTCCGCGCTCCTGGGCTGGGCGTCGGGACCCGAACGCTTTGGGGAGTGTACTCCGCTCCAGGTCAGCTTTGGTGGCGGGGTCAGGGAGGGGGTTGGGATCATCTTTCCTGCCTCGGCTCCAGCTGGGGGCTGAGGATGGTGATTAAGCTTCCGAGAGAGACCCGCACCCAAACCCTGGTACACCATCGTTCGCGGCGCTGCGGCCAGACCCGGGACGGGGCGGGGGCCGTGTTACCTGGTCTCAGGTCCCCGAGGGGCTGCGTCGCCCGGGGCGCAGTCAGGCCACAGGAAAGTGGAGGGAGAACCGGGTAGCCGGCCTCGGGCCAATTATTTACCCACTCCCCCGCCCGGTGCGCCCCTCACAGTCGGAGATCGGGAGGCGGGGGATGCAGCGAGGTTTCCGCGCCAGTGGGGAGGAGGTGTGAGCAGAGAGATTGGCCGCTCCAAGATGCAGGTCTGGGCAATGGTGCCGCCCTCCCTACCCGCCCCTTCCTCTGAGCCACCGCCGCTCCTCCGCGGTGCGCGGGCCCAAGGCGCTGGGCGGGGGCGCCCGCTGGCCTCTCCGCTGCCTGCTGGAACCGCGCGGGGTTGGGGCCGCGCGGTGCCGCGTGGACGCCGCTTCCTTGCTGCCTCACCAGCTCCCGCACACAGTTCAGGTCGGTGGGGAACAGACCAGGAGCTGCGAATCCAAGCCCCCTGGCTTTCTCTTTCCATTCCAAATCTCAGAATGTCATTCAGAGCACCCCGGACAGAGTCCTTCTTTCTACCCAGACACTTGGCTTCACTAACTAGTCCCTCCAGCCAGTTAGTCCTACCGGTTTACCTTTTAAACTCCCCCGCGCGCCTCACCCCGGACTTTCCCCTTCCCATCCCGACCTCCTTCGCTCTTTCTTGGAGAATCCCCCCATCTCGGCCGGATTTCGCAGCCAGGAGGAGAGAATCCTCCCGAGTTCATCTGGGCTTGTCCGCGAGGCCATCGCGTAGACAGACTGTGATACCCGCCCTAAAACGCTTGGGTGCTCTCGACTCATCCCTGTCCAAAGCAACGGTTTTTAACCTCTTTTGGCTCACATGCCGTTTTAGGTTTTTGGTAACGACATGCATTCTACACACACACACACACGCACGCACGCACGCACACGCAGGCGAACACAGGGAAGCGCACACTGAAGTTCACAGTTTAGAACACATATGTCTGGTGGGAGGATGAGGCCGTCACGGATCTCCCAGTCACCCTAGAGTCCGTGATTCCTGGGTTAACACTCTCTTTACGCCCGTAGTTCCAGGAAGGAGGGCAATGAGTCTGGACTTTTTGTGTCGTGAGCCCGACCTCGAAACCGTTAGTGAAGATGAAGGTCACCCAGCTCCGGAGACGCCCCGGCACACATCAGGGCGTCCCGAAGTCCAGGGTGGTGGAAGCTGCAGGAACAACCCTACCTCTGGCTGAAGACAGCTGCAAGTTCCGAGGCATTTTCTCAGAAATAAGGCTCTCCGCAGGGCGTGCAAGAGGGCACAGACCATCCCCCCACCCAATACACACACATATTTAAATATCTGACTGTCCTTCTTGCTTGCTTGCTTGCTTGCTTTTCTGAGGGAAAGGGAAAGTTTTGGCATCCAGGAGTACCTTTTGATTATTGAAAAAATAGCACCGAGTTTTAAATCCTCCAACAAGGACAGATATCCAGCTCACACACTCAAGGCGTTGCTCAAATGGAGAGAAGACGAAATGGCAGGTGTCAGTCAGCAAGGAGTGGAGGGGGAGGTTCCTTTTGGGCTGGCCAGGGGCTGTGTTATCTTAAAGTGCTCATAGGAAGGCAGCATGCCAATTGCCATTCGTCTGATAGTGAGCTGCTTTCCCCAGCTTTGTCTGGAGATAAATCCAAGACTCACAGATTTCGGACGGTGGAACCGCGTACGCGGAACAGACTTTGCGAATGCCTCTGGAGAAGGGATGCTGCGCTGGAACAAAGACCCGCACCAGGTCCAGAGAGCGCCTCCCCTTCTCACGGCCCCATTTGTTCCAAACATACCCTGTTAGGGAGCCTTAAATTTTTCCTGGAAAAATAAAAGCACCTCTCATCCTTGCTCCGCATAATCCTTGGGCGCAGCGCGGCTTCTGCAGAGAGAGGAGCGTACATCGTGATTCACCTGACGCTAGGACCACCGAGGTCAGGGCCCTGCCCCAGCCGTGGGAAGAACCATCGCTTCGGGAATCTGTCTTCACCCCCAACCCTAGTAACCTCCGCGACAAGATCCCTCAGTTTCATTTGAGTCTTCCACGTTAGAAACAATCTAGAAATCAATCTCCTTTGATTTATTGAGCCCTGGGGCAGAAAGAGTCTCCAGAAACCTTGAAACTGGAGCAGCACCAGAGTTGGTTTAAACTAGGAAATCTCTACTTCTTGGCATCCACACATGTTTGTATACACACACCTAATAAGAACCCTGAATTTTACTTTACAATGTGTGAATACAATATAGCTTAAAGCTCTTGCAGCGAGGCCCATTTATGTGGCCATATTGTGTTTAATGTGGGAGCACTCGCCCCGCTGCCACCCCCAACGTGTGGTTCACATGCATCTCTCCAGAACCACAGCGAAGTTCAGACCTTGGCTTCTGGCTCCAGGTGCAGGAAAGAGTAAGAGCGTCTCTCTCTGCCCCAGTCCGGCTCCAGCCCCCCTTTGCTGTTTGTCCACAAGGCTTGAAGTTCTGCCAGGAAGAATCTCCATCTCCCACAGAAGGGTTCTCTAGGATGGATGGATGTCCTTTCTTCTTGGGCCAATTCTTTACTGCAGAGAGTACCCTGGGAGGAGGAAAGAGCCGACTGTGGGAAGGAGGCAGCCCATGAGTTAGTTCCACCTGCTGAGGAGCTTTCCAAAACAGTCTTACATAGGGTCCCTTTTCAAAATGCACTTCCTTTCTTCATTCCCTTGTTTCTCCACAAAGATGACTGTTTAGATTCTATTTCTTTTTCTTCTCCTTCTTGGGGCTGCTGAAGAAAGCATGATCTATCCCCACCCAGAAAATGGCCTTGTAAAATCTTCAGCTTGAGTGGGAAACCTAGAGCTAGCTGGTTGCTTCTTGTTCAAAGAATGGAAAGGAAACTGGATTCCAGGAATCTCCATGCCTTTCTGGAAAGGCTAACTACCTTCACAATCACAGTGATGATTACCATCTCCTATTCCCTTCCTCAAAATGATTTCTAGAAAGGACAATGCTACGCCACAGACACCACTCTGTTATATCCCAGGAAGCTGTTGATATGTCACAGGGCTCATGGGCAATGTTGCACCATGGTTAGAGCTCCAACAAAACTGGGGCACCAAAAAAGCCAACAATTTTTTGGAGTTTAATATTTGACATTTAAAAAACCCAAAGAAGTCATAATCAAAGGGACAATTAGAACTTCACTTGGCTTCTTTTCACTTATTTTACAGTTAAGAAGGGCTTTTGTTCTGAGCTATGTGAGAAGGCATGGAAACCTTTTGGTTGGTTAAGATTTCTAAAGCCCTTGTTCCAGGCCACAGGCAGAGCCTGAAGCAGGCACCTGAGGTGTCCAAGAACCATTCAAATTTCACAGGGGAAGGCTGAGAGTCAGCTCTGGGCAAAACCTGCCTTCCAAAGGGGCAGCAGCCTCCTTTTATTGAATAGCCACCACTGGCTAGAAAAGAGCTTCCTGGGGGCTGCTGTCCTCATAGGGAAGCAGAGAAGGTATGGAAATAATAGTCCTTGTGAGCTCCTGACTCAGGCTGGAGACTGACATCCAGGGGCAAGACCATAGAGAATAGCACGGGTGTAAAGCTAATACAATGTTCAAAAACAGATTCGCCTAGGAAGTGCCAAAAGCAATGGAGGAGGAAAGGGTGCGGGAGAGAAGAAAGAATGGTACAAGCGACACATCTTTAACAGACTGACCCCCGAGTCAAAATGATTTAAAGATTTTATTGAAAGAACAGATGGAAGATGAGAGCAGTTCTTGATGCAGGATGGCAGTTCTTGGGTCCTCATATGGTGCACAATATATATTAATCTCCTTATAGCTCAAGATATAAATAAAATGAAGAATGTATTCAGAGTCTTCTATTTGCCAGCAACCTTCCTTGGACTGCGAACACTGATGAGAAAACAGTGGGGAACTGTGACTAAGAAAAACCAAAAGCTACTAATGTGACCCAATTGCTACTATTTAATGGAACAATCATTATTTTCTTTCTTCAACATATGTGTCTGATAATGAAGCAAAAAAAAGGAAAATAACTATCAATGTGCCATTCTAGAAACACATAAACATTTGCTAGATTTTTCATTTTATTGATGCTCTTTTAATATATCTGTTTAAGATTAAACTAGGGTTCAAATACTAACAGCACACAAAGAAATTCTCAATTAGGGCTTTATTTTTTAAAAATACAAGTCCAACTAGACAAAGAACAGAGATGAAATTGTTGTCAAACATAAAAATATGAATTGAATTGCTTCTTTTTAGATGGATCTTTAACATTGACTTGACCATATGGACACTGCAGAAAAAATAAAACAAATTATTATTGAATTATTTACCAATCACCTTGAAAAAGTACACTTTTCGTGATGAAAAAAAGAAACTACTAACAATGTTACATAGATCATTTGATCTACAGGGTCCCGTAGAGTAAGAGGAGAATATTGGCAACCTCAGGCAAATGGTCCTAATTAGTGTCCAAGAACCATTTCCTAAATTCATCCTTCCAACTTTAAGAATTTTACTTCAAAAACCCACTCTTAGAAAATCCTCAAGTTCTCAATTTACACAAAGCTCTTATGCATTTGATTAGAATCAGCTAAGGAACATACATAAAGGTGAAGGTTTAATTTTTCAATACTGGCTATAATTAATACATGCATTTAGGGTCTATTCTTTAATTATAAAGTAGGCCGGTTAAAGGAAATAACACCTTCTTGCACTCAAACATACAAAGTGTTCTGCACACATAGGTTTTTATCTATATAATCTCAACCCTGTAACAATTTACCTTTAAAAAGTAATGGTGTAGCACCTATTCCCATTTATTCTTTGCTCAAATTAGGAAAGGAGTAGTTAATTCATCTTAATCAGTGAACATAGAGATTCATCCATTGAAATAAACATTTTAGGAACTGTTCAGCACTAAATTTGGGTAAATCTAGTTTCACAGTTATTTTAGAGAGAGAGAGAGAGAGAGAAGGGAGTAGAGGTAGAAAGGAAGAAGAAAGGGAGGGAAGGAAAAAAAGAAAAAATCATTATCATGTGAAGGAAGCCCACCTCTCAATCTCTCAATGCTGGGCAAGTTCCTATTTATTTAGCTAATAAATAAGAAATGTTTTCTGGGATCTAGTTTGCAACATTCTAGATTTCATTTCCCGCCCTCTTTGTACTTGCCTAGTGAATACAACTTATGGTCAAACCTCATGAAAAGTTTCCTTGTAATAAAGAGCTCCCATGAATTTCAAATCACAGAATTTCTAGGAACTGATGCTCCGCAGTGAAACATTACAAAATTCCATTAACTTTAAAGGCCCTGTGTTGGTACTAAGAACTTCATTGTCCTTGGCTAAAGTAGCTTGTGAAACGTGCACTCCAGGTCTATTTGGCTCTTTTATTTGACTTGTTCAAATAATAGGTATTTACGAAGTTACAGAAGCATCGAAAACTGCTGCCATAATTCGAGAATTGCTACTCACGTGTCTGCAGGCAGAGCCACAACATTCTCCTCTCTGCAAGTGGGCAAGCTCTGTGAGCACCACATAGCCAGTAGCTGGATCCACGTAGTTTCGCTGGCCAGCCTGAAGTGTAATAAAATAAAACAATTCACTAATCTCAACATTCATCATATCTCCTCCCCATAAGGTCTACTCATAAAATACTGCAAAAATTTAAAAAACAATATTAAACTTCTTTCCAGCAATTTTAATGGCACTTACAATTAAAGACTGAATACATTCCAACATTATACACAATCAAACCTTATGTGACATAAGGAGAAAATATAGTTTGGGAAAAATGAGAAGTTGATGGAAAAACAAGAACTCCTCTATGCCTAATAACTATGTAGCCACTGCTCCGATATTTTTCATTCGGTTCCTAGGTAACAAGCTTAATAACAGGTGATTTAAATGATTTTAAGAGCTTAAGAGGCTGAAAATGAACTTTCACTCAGAAGTTGCAGTTGCAATTTCAGTACTTAAAATATGTGGATAATGATTTAAACTTACAGAAAAGGTGCTAATCAAAACCAACAGTCCTTATAGAAAAGTATTACCTTTGCTATTATTGAACACTTTTCTTTACCTCCATGATGTGTTACTCCATCGTATGTTTTACAATATTTTCTTTTTTTTCCCCAGAGTGTTACTAGTTGTATTTTTAGGCAAAACAAAAGTATTGTTTGAACATATTAACACTCACTGCTTTCACAAGTTTAATCAAAAGCAACTTTTACTATACCATTTCAAGTGTCAAGGAAGCAGACCCTAGCTACATTCAAACATGCTTTTAAAAAGTGTCTCAAGTACTTTGTGTAAAGGTTAAAGTAAATAACCTCTTCTGTGGATTTGGGTCCTCTGGGTGTTACCATTTAACCTTTAGTTTTTGTAGAGGGACTTTTCCATGGGCCTTTGGTGTAACCCTTTTACCAAGCAGTAACTCAGTGCATCACTCTTGCATCAAGCCTTTTCATTAAAATACACGTGAAACTTGCACGTGTTCTGAAACATTTTTGTGTGAACCATGAACAGCTTCTTCAGTGTCTTATTTTATAGCTGAATATTGAGGCTTTAAAAATACGTTTCGTGAATAAAGTGTGTAGCAAAAGGACAGATAAAGTCCAAGTCTAGGTTCACTGGAGGGCATTCCAGACACGCTGCAGAAACCCAGCCAGCAGAAACGCAGCCAGGCAAGTCCCAAGGCTGGTCTCAGGGACCTCCCAAATCCTTTGGGATCACAAAAGCAGACCCCATGAAACCAGGATCTCCAAACACTTCCTTTCAATGACCTATTGTCAGAACTTCACTTCTTTATTTGCAAAACCCATGTTTAGAGACTTGAAGAAAAACAAACAAACAGACACGGGTTACTCTATAGCAGCCTTCTTTTCACTTCTCTCAGCTTCTGGAGTCTTCTGAGGGCAACTCTCTGGCGACCTGGAACCCAACAGGTCGCTCCTGCGCATGCGCCTGCGCTCCCGCTCTCCGCGTGGACTGAACGCCTCTGAGCGCGCGGCTGCCTCGCAGACTAATCTGTCCTCAGCGAATGAGCCTCGCACAACGGTGACAACAAACCAAGATGCGGCCGGAGAGCGGGATGTCCAGGGAGGCACGTCAGGACCGGAGAAAGGTAAGAGCTGCCTGCCTCGGGGCCGGAAGAAGGACCCTTGTGCGGGGCCCCGATTTGTGGAAAAAGCAAAGCGAGCTCGTCGTGGGTCTGTTGATGGTCTTGAACAGTCACTCAGCCTGTGACGCCCGCGCTGACGACACAGGTGTGGGTCCCCCGGTGAGGACGAAGCTCCTTTCCTGTCACAGGCTGACTGACCTCTCTTTACACGCCACTGGCGTTGGCTCTGAAAAGAGTGAAACTTTTCACTCCTATCCACCAAATTTGGGTGGCGAAGTAGAGAACAAATCACACACGTTATTTTTAACAGACGCGTATAAACAACAACAATCAGTCTCCTCGGGGATCTTTGTTCAGTCTCAGCACGTGGATCTTCAGGGCCTACTAGTTTCAGTGAAGAAAGTCAACTTCGGGCAATCTTCCGGGTTTTCTTTTCTACGCCTTTGGCTGAAGCCATATAAGTACCGGTCACACTCACACACACACACGTGCACACACACACGCACACACATCTTATCATAGGTTACTTTCATATTGCTTTTCCGTAACGACTCAGTTTCTCTCCCGGTTCTTTTGTAAAGATAGTAAAACATAAACATGCTTCCTTGACACTCACGTGGTCTGACGTGTCAGAAACCGTGCAAGGAGCGACCTGGTGTCAACAAGCAATCCCTAAATCCCCGACACAGAGGAGACCAGCCCAGGAGCGTCTAGGAAGACAGGAGGCGCCGACTGCGGTTTGCTCCGCTACACCACGGGGCAGCATAGGTAAAATGCATTTGTCAGCCTGTTCTTTCATGAGCAAAATCACGGGGTGGCCAAGCGTCCCACTGATCACACAGGTAAGCACATGTTTTTCCTGCGACTCAGTTTCCTCCACCTTCTCCATCAATGCCCTACGCGCCGCCTTCTTCGCGCGCGCGCGCACGCTCGTGCACACAGACGCACGCACATACACGTGCAGACACACACGTGCCCACACATACACACGCACACTCGCATACACACACGTGGACACACACGCACACACACAAAAGAGCGGCAGTGGGCCCCACGCTGCGCCGGGGCTGAGCTCGGACGCTGACTGCTGACAGGAAAACGAGTCGCGCTCATACTCAAGACCACTACACAGTAAACCCTTTGTCCGCGACGCGAAACTGTGGCCAGTTTCCCAGCGAAACGGCCCGAGCCGGCGGCGGCATGTCACAGGCCCGAGGCGCCCACGCGCCACGCGCGAGCTCCCTCAGCGTTTCCCTCAGCGGGCGCTTCCCCCCGCCGCGCTGCCCACGCGCAGGCGCGCCGGGGCCGCGGGGCGGGGCGGGGCGTCTCACCGCGCAGGCGGCCGCGTGCAGCTCCGCGATCCGCCGCTCCGCCGCCGTTAACTCCTCGCTCGCCGGGCGCGTCGCGGCTCCCTCCGGCCTACCCTGTGAGCCGGGCGCGGAGCGGCCGCCGTCTCCCTCCGGAGAGGAGCGGAGGGTGAAGCCGCGCTGCTGTCGGAACCCCGCTCCGACCCGCGGAGTCTTCGGTGGCGGGACGGCGGGGGGTCTCCTCCCGAGCGCGGCACCGCTCAGCGCCAGGATCTGCCTGGCCGCCATGGCCGCGCCGGCCTGCCGGGGGCGGGGCGCGGCGCGGGGGCCCAGCTGGGCGGCGAGGGCGGCCCGGGACGCGGCGGCAGCGGGCGGCGAGAGCGGGCCGGGGACGCGGCTGCCCCGTTGTCGGTGGCTCCGCACCGCGAGGACAGGCGGTTCGGGAAGGGCCCGCGGACCGAGCCTGCGACTGCCACAACCGGGCCCCGCTGCGGGAATAAAATGGACTTCTGAGGCAGCTGAGGCTCTGACGAGCTCCGGGGAGGGGGACGAACGTGCTGTTTCCACCCCTCTGGACCTAAATTCTGAGTTATTCTTCAGCTTCTTTATTTTTTTCTTCCTGAGATGAAAGCTGGACATTTTTTCTCATGTCAAGCTAGACTTAGGATCACTCAGCACAGTCGCTACAAGTGTTAGGATCCCAGAAAGGGATCAGAATACCTGAGGTTTGTTAACACCCATGTTGGGCCTGACCCAGCGAAGGCTGCGTGTGTCCAGGTTGTGCGTTTGGAGCCTTCGTGGCTTGTGCTTTGGCCCATCCCAGAGTGAGGCCAAAAGTAAAATCGCAGTCTGAGTAAGAAAAGGCACTGTTTCCATGTTGCTGAGTATCTGCAAAATACGAACTAAAATTATATTTCATGCCTAATAGGTGATAACCCCCATAAAACTGTGAAAAAATTAGAGCAAGGCCGGGAGGTAATTTCAGGTGTTAAATTAGCACCACCTCCACCCCCTACCCCTAGCGTGGGTTTCAAGAAAGGAGGGCTGAAGAGTAGCAATTTTGTCAGTGCTCTGCAATATTGAAGAACTGAGGGCAGGAATCGATCTTTTAGGGCAAATGTAGATTCTAATACACAGGAGAGGCTGGGTGCCCTGACTCATGCCTGTAATCCCAGCACTTCTGAAGGCCGAGGCAGGAGGATCCCTTGAGGCCCGGAGTTTGAGACCAGCCTGGGTAACATAGCAAGACCCTGTCTCTTAAATTTTGTAAAAGTTGTACAGGAGAAGGGTGACGAAACCATCATGTACCATCTGTATGCCTTTTTTTTGGTATTTGTGTTTACTATGCAACCCCATAGGCATATGTTCATTTTCTTAAATCTTAGTAGGAGCTCATTTAAACAACTTTGCTAGTTCATTATAAATCTCAGTAAATTAATAAATTGGAATCCTATTTTGCAAGTCAGTTTCCTTTGTGTGGGAATAAGAAGTCAGAATTTGGAGACTGCTCAGTGGTCTGAGAAAAGACTTCAAAACCTAGAAGGCTAAAGGGGGACCCCAGGGAAAGCAGTGGAAGGGTGGGACCAAACTTAAGATCATGCAAAATGAACAACTATGATTAGAAAAGAGAATTCAGCACAAGTTAGCCTGCCCTGAACACAAAATCTCAAACAAAGGAAATAAGTTTGGAGGTTCAAATTTATTTCACTGTTTTTGAAATTGAGGATCAGGACAAACTAATAAGCCATGACATCAATTCAAAGGGTGGGAATAGCATTTTACAGAAATG
Organism: Lepilemur ruficaudatus; assembly: GCA_963574885.1. NCBI lineage: Eukaryota > Metazoa > Chordata > Mammalia > Primates > Lepilemuridae > Lepilemur > Lepilemur ruficaudatus. Next base: position 38,499 of record CAUYRT010077555.1, read on the forward strand.
AAATAGCCTAGACCAGATTTAAATAGAAAATAAATAGAGCCATTTTATCTAGGAAGAGCACTGTTACAGGAAACTTTTGTTTCCGTGGGGATGAGAGGGTGTAATGACTATGAAGAGGTTGAACAAGGGAGATCTTTGTGGTAATGGAATAATTCTGTATCTTGACATTGTTGGTTACACAAAATTTATATGTAATTAGAAGTCATAGAGCTATACGTACATTGTTTCAATGTCAAATTCCTGGTTTTCACATTATAAGCATGTGTGATGTAAGCACTGGAGCAACTCGGTAAGGGGTGTATAGAACCTCTCTGTACTATATTTGCAACGCTTTGTGAATCTATAATTATTTCAAAATTTAAAAGCAGTAATTACAAAAAGATATAAAAATGGCTTTCAGATTATTTGGTAAGGCAAATCACTGAATTAACTAGAGCCTTTTTCTCCTATATCCTCCATTCCCAGGTCTAAAAATCATCCTGGTGAGTCAGGCCTTCAGGCATTTAGGCTGAGAAAGCTCATTCGTACTTTTCACACATTACCCAGTGTGTGCATTCTTATACATATATCTTTAAAATATAATCAAAATTGGAAATCTGTATAATTAAAAGATAAGAAAGTATCTCAATACTAATAATTTTCAAATAGTTGGTAATTCAATTATAATATCATGTAGACATTGAATAGATTATCTGCCCCTTCTTCAGTTTTCATTTGATTTTCATAGTTGAGAGTCAGTGTCCTTGCACACCATGTAACTTTTGTCATGTCTCTTGTTTTAAAAAGCCTCCTCAGGGCCTTACTCTTAGCTTATTCTAGCGTGTGTTCATTTCTTCTCAGATTCTCTGCACTCACAGTAGACAAAATTGTATGCAAGTAGGGTACTAAGTCCTGCCTTACAATGATAAAGTTCTTACTTTATTTACAAAGCATTTACATCTAGATTTGCTTTAGAAAGAGTTGTCTTGTGCCACAACTCTACATGTAATATGATATTGGATATATTTGATAACCTTTCCCATCATTTGGGATCTTTATGTTGATATTGAACATGCGTGTTATGTTGAGGATGAAGGAGTTCAGAGAGATACAGTCCCCTAGATTTCATTTACATTAACTTTTATTAGTTATGTTAGGACTAATACCTGGTAGGTATGTCAGGACTCTCTAGGTTGCAAGATATAGATTGTACAACTCAATCTGGCTACAAGAAAAGGCATTTGTTTGCTCATATAACCACAAAGCATAACTTGACTTAAGGCTCAATGATGTGACCAGGGCGCTCTCTTTTTCTGCTTTGCCTCCTCAGTGCAAATTTCCTTCTCAGGCAGGCTCTTTCCTCATTGGTGAAGGATGGCTGCAAACAGCTCCTAGGGTTTCCCTCTCATTTTTGTCCAGGTAAAATGAGAGAGTCTTGTTGTGAAGCTCCAAGATAAGAGAGCTTTCCCTCCTGGAAGCCCTAACAGTAGTATCTTCATCATTTTTGAGCCAATCCTTACAGGTGTAGGTTATACTTAAGCCAATCAGGGCCCATCTGCCTTTGGGCAACCTACTCACACCTATGGCTGATAAAGGCCTCTATTAATGCTGGGGGCACAATTAATCAATGACCACTACAATGTGACTTTCAAAAGCAAAATAAATTCTACCAGCCCACTAAATCTTTTTAGTATTTACTATTTAAATGTTTATCTTTTAAAAATTTTTTATTGTTCCTCCATCCCCTCTAGAAGTCCTTCCTGTGATCTCCCACAATAATTTGTGTCATGTTAGCTTTTTATATATAGTAAATGTTTGCATTGTTTTCCCAACATAAGATAAACAAGACAATAAGGAGCATGTCTTTTCAATTTTGTATCTCTGCAGTCCGTCTTATACTTTTGTACATAGTACTATGGCACATAGTGAATCATGACTAATGAATTTTCAGATGGATAGATGAGTTATCAGTTCTTCATTCTCAAATGCATATTCCTACCTACTGAACAAAAATGAAATTTTAAATTTTAAAATTAATTTTCTGTACATAACATTGCATATTTATAAATATGTATGAATTGTTGCAACTAAATACTTCTTAAAAACTAACTGAAAGATACTAAATCTGAAATCTTATATTTTTTAAATAACAGTGGGCTATTTTACTGACAGACAAGACAGTTGCATACATTATCAAATGATCTGATCTAAACCCTTGAAATGATAATACCTGAATTACAAATGTTTTGAGCTGTTAGTGAACAAATCAGGAGCCACAGAGCTACCCACAGATTTGTCCACATACTGCTTGTTTTGCACAGTTCCTTTTGGACACTGATTTATTTATGTATTTGATGTATTTCAAATAGCCGAATGGTGTGTTATGACATGTCATGCTCCATGTAGAGTGCATTTTCACTATCAATTCCTATGATTGAGAGCAAATGTTACATGCCCCTAAGGTTGCCTGTAGGGAATCTTTGTTTGATTTAATCGGACATCCAATAGCACATTTAGTTTCACAGAGCTGGTCTTAGAAAATTCTTTTGGGAATTACAACCATTTCTATTTGCAAGCCGAGCAAATCTCTGCTGACTTCACAGTGGATGCTACTCCACCAGTGTCGCACACCTAGAGCACTGCTGCGTTCGGCTCTTATCTCTCCACTTTGTTTTTGTTGTCTTGGACGAGTGTAGATGGGCTATGCAATATGAAGTCTAACCATTTCCTCTTTTCATCCACTCCCACAGTCATTCTTTAATGAACAGTAATCTGGCTTCTATTCCCAATGCCAACTTAAAGCTTCAGGGATGACGTGATTGCTAAATCCAGTGCACTTACACGGTACATACATAAAACCCCACCTGCCTTTAAAGTGGTTGGTCATCTGCCCATCAGAGCTATTCTCTTGACTTCTTAGACCCCAAATTCTTAAAATTTGCTTTTTGTCTTCATGATTATTCTTTTTCTGACTTTTCAAAGGGCACTTCTGCCTCCTCTTCTTCTTGAGCGTTCTTTCCTTAGAGTGCTGCGGCAGGTCTCAGCCCACTGCTCCTCTCACTGTATAATACTGCCCTAAGTGATTTTATCCATGCTAATGTTTTTAATCTATTGCAATATACTAATGACTCCAATATGTCTTCATCAGGGTCAAAGCTTGTGAGGGCAACATACCTGTGTAGCCGTCTGCCTACTGGACACAGACATGTAAAAATACTCCCAACTTGGCCAGGCGTGGTGGCTCACACCTGTAATCCTAGCACTCTGGGAGGCCAAGGCAGGAGGATCGCTTGAGGTCAGGAGTTCAAGACCAGCCTGAGCGAAAGAGAGACCCTGTCTCTACTAAAAATAGAAAAAATTAGCCGGGCAACTAAAAACAGAAACAAAAAATTAGCCAGGCATGGTGGCGCATGCCTGTAGTCCAGCTACTCTGGAGGCTGAGGTAGGAGGATCACTTGAGGCCAGGAGTTTGAGGTTGCTGTGAGCTAGGCTGATGCCATGGCACTCTAACCCAGCAACAGAACGAGACTCTGTCTCAAAAAATAAATAAATACAAATATTACCAACTCATCATGTCCAAAATGGACTTAATCATGATTACCTTTGAAATTTTATTTCCTTGTTTATCTTATATTTTGAAGGCATGAGTGCCTAACCATCCATCTAATTTAGAGATCTTAAGTGACCTTAAATGCTTTTCCTATCTCCTCATACAGACCATCACCAGGTCCTACTAGTTTTACTGAAATGGTCTCAAATTTATCAAAAAATGTTTCACATTGGTCCTCTCCTTTGTTTCTATCATTGTTCTAGTCCAGTATCATGTCTCCCCTTTGCCCCACTCAACTACAACTAAAACAAAATAGTTCCCTAGTGTAAATAATACATAACAAAGGCTTATTATCGGGGCCCTCTCCTAAGGGCTATAGATTTATCATTCATGTTTTGCACATGCTACTTATTCTGACAAAAAATCCTACTCTTCATCTCCACCTCAATCTTCATGCTCATTTCCTTGGAGTGGCAAGGTTATACCTGTCCTTAAAGTCTCCACCCACATGTCAGTGTCACCTCCTGTAGTAAGCTTTCTCCAGCTGCCCACCTTGCTCCTGTCTCCTTGTTTCTCCAGCCTCTGCAGGCTGGGCTGGGCACACTACCTTCATGCTGTCATAATATCCAAAGCATGACCTTACATTTGCACTTTCCTGTTATATAATTTTATGAGTTTTTCTTTACTGCCAGACTGTGACGTCTTTAAGGGTAAAGATTGCCTTAATAATCTTTGCATGTCCAGTGACACAAGTACATAGCAAATGCAAAAAAAAAAAATTGCTTAGATGAATGGATTGAATGAATAATAGCAGCAAAAACCCACATCTGAGTCACATAGCAAAGAAATGATACAGCTGTATTTTCCTCTAATATTTTAGGTTACAAATCAGTATTGGGTTTTACCAATACATCAGTTGTTCTCAGGCTATTGTTCTGAGACACAATACAGTAAAATAATAAAGTTACTGTGATTTTACTTGGCAATCTATTTAGTAAGTTGCCCCCAAACAGTCATTGAATTAATGGTAAGTGTGGTGTACAAGCTGAATTCCAAATGAAGTAAGTATATGTTGACAGTGAAGTGCAAGCTTGTTAACCCTGAACAATCATTTCAATTATAAACTACATGCACACAATCACTGTCACATAATATATCCAGACTAATTACTTCTAGCCCTTTTGTTATGTAAGTATTAGAAACAAAACCTACTCTTATGTATATGCAATGTAACAGTGAAATCTTGAGAAAGAACATTGATTTTTTTAAAAAGGAAGAATATTTACATTATTAAAACAAATGGATTCATACTGTGCTTGTAGAATTATATGGGCAGCCACTGTTTTGTAGGATTTTCCACATACCAACACATGTGTAACAGAGATCTTGGGTAAGGCCATAAATACAACATAAAAATCAGAGCGTTGTTCTCTGTACTCTTGTTGCTGCCTGAGGGAGAAGAGCATGTCCACTGTTCCATGACTGGAGTGAAAGGCACACTGAGTTTTAGGTCAGATATCCATGACATTGACATGTCTGACTAGTCTACTGAGTGTGATCCATGTTAATATCTTCCCAGTGGTAGGCTCCAGTGCTATGCCTCAGTGATCCACACAGCACGCACAACCCCGTTAGGTTTTCTACAGGTGTAAAATTGATGCGTCTTTGAAATCCCTGGGAATGTGATTCCACATGCAGTTAAGTTGTACCATGGCAGTGTGAGTTGTCTTTTTGTGTAATTCTGTAAGGATGTTATCAGCATAGATTATTCTGTCTGATGATATTTCTTTCTTTCTTTTTTTTTTTTTTTTTGAGACATAGTCTCATTCTATTGCCCGGGCCAGAGTGCCGTGGTGTCAGCCCAGCTCACAGCAACCTCAAACTCCTGGGCTCAAGCGATCGTTCTGCCTCAGCCTCCCAAGTAGCTGGAACTACAGGCATGTGCCACCATGCCTGGCTAATTTTTTCTATATATTTTTAGTTGGCCAATTAATTTCTTTCTATTTTTAGTA
>CAUYRT010077556.1:0-105217 GCA_963574885.1 Lepilemur ruficaudatus
GGGGTAGACCCAAGTCTGAGCAACGTGGGTGGTCACTGTGGAGGGGTGGGATATGCTTGAAAAGTAGTTGGAGAGCGGAATTAGGGGTCTCAATAGAGGAAAGGAATTCCTCAAAAACTGATTCATGTGATTAACTGTACACCTCGGTAAATTCACTGAAAATCATTTAATTGTACACTTAAAATGGAGTGTTGGATGTACATAGATACAGTTGGAGCACTATGTATGTACTCTATGGACTACTTTGACAGAGTAGGTTTTTGAATATAACAAGATAAGTCAACTTGAGTGGTAATATATTTTGGGAAATCAGCTCACTACAAATTGTGACTATAAACATTGTACTGTAAATGCTTTGTAGTTTTCCCCCAATAAAATTTTCGGAAGAAAAAAAAAACCTGCAGAAATTCATCATTTGTAAGCTTACGTTGGGAAAAGTTCTAAAGATTTTTTAGACAGAAAGAAGATGATCCCAGATAGGAACTTGGCAATACAGGAAGGAATAAAAGGAAGCAAAATGGGAAATTTTATGCGCTCACTTTGGCAGGACATGTGCAAAATGGTAAATTTTAGTGAAATCTAAACTAAGACTGGCTGACTTATGAGTTCTAATAGAGATTTAAAATATGCCACAATAACAATATATATGTTGGAGGGGGTAAATGGAGTTAAAATATGAAGCATTAACTGAGACTAGAGTAAAAGTACAAATAATATTGGCCTTTCAAAATAAAATATTTATACAGACTAATCTTTAGGGTAGCCACTAAAAGAATATGAAGGTATGTGTAACTTCAAAAGTATGGAAAACATGAAATAATATAAAACAGTTATGGTGGTTTTGTATATGGTGGTCAACTTGGCTAAGCTAAACTGCATTTCCCAGAATTTCTATCCTGTAAGTTTCTGGTTAGGATAGTCCTTAAGAGAAATTCTGGTGGGGCATTTGGAAGGGAGAGTGAAGCACCAGCTTTTCTCCAGCTCACATATCTGCCTGTTTCATAGATTTCACTCTCTAGCATTAAATGAGAAGATGACAGCTTTATGGAGACTACTTAATCAATACCCATAATTATGTAAGGTCAAGTTCATGAAATACATACCTTTATATCTATCTCTACCTATCTATATCATTATCTCTCGTAATGGTACTGATTCTCTAATTAAACCCTAACTAGTAGTCAATTAGTCTAATTAAACACAAGAAAAGAGAGGAAAATGACATAGAACAATCATTACATATAGAAGTCACATGGTAAAATGGTAGGTATAAACTGAAATATACTAGTAATTATATAAAATGTAAATATCCTAAATGCTCTCTAGAAAAGACAAAGATTATCAAACTGTATTTAAAAACACAAAACTCAAAATATATAGTGTTCACAGAGACGTATGTAAAATATGCGAAATTGAAAGACTGAAAGTAAACAGATGGAAAGAGATATTGAACCAGGAAGCTGGCTCAATGTGATTATATCAGACAAAATAGATGTTAGAACAAAAAGATTTAAAGAATTTCTACTAGAGGCAACAGGAGATACTTTATAATAATAAAAGATTTAATTCACAAGATGTTATAATAATTAGAAATCATATGGCCAAAAAATACATATGGAAATAATTAATATAATTGAAGAGAAATATACATGTTTATAATTATGATAGAAGATTTTAACACAGCTTTCTCCATAATTCCTAGAATAAGCAGACAAGCAAAGATCTTCAGTAACACATTTATTGAACAACACACTTATCAAACTTGATCTAACTTGCATACATAGAACCCTACACCCAATAATCACAAAATATATAGTAATTTTAAGCACACATAGATATTTACAGAAATTGACAGTATGCTCCCCCACAGAAAGGAGAGACTGAAATCCCACGGAGTATATCTTCTGACCACAAAATAATTCATCCAGAAATCAAAAGCAAAAGGATGTATAAGAAACCCCAGTATATTTGAAAGTAAGCAATCACTTCTAAATAACTCACGGAGTAAAAAGGAATTATTGAACTAAAAATAAAAATATTAAATATCAAGCTTTGTGGGGTGCACCTAAAGCTATACATAGAAATTGACAGTGTAGGAAACAACAAAATGAACTTACAGAAAATAGAAGGAAGGAAACAGTAGAGAAAACAACATAACTTATTACATATAATAAAATTGTATGATAGAGATTTAAAAGGGGCACATCACTAGAAATATTAAATAAATTCCAAAGAAAACATAAGAATCTCATGGACAACAGTGCAAATAAATATTAACATTTAGATGAAATGGACACATTCCAAGAAAAATGCAGCTTAACTCCAACACAATAATAAGTAAACATTATGAATCTTATACTTTTAAGGAGGGACTCTGATTTAGTCTTTCATACACACACACACACGCACACGCACGCATGCAGTCTTACCTACACATACAAAGGCCCCCAAAGCTTCACCAGAAAATTCTATCAAATATTTTAGAAGAAATAAATCTAGTTCTTATACAAGTTCTTCTAAATTAAAAATGATGAAAATTTCTCAACTCATATTTTGAAGACAGCATGACCTTACTTCTAAAACCTGGAAAATTTCATAAGGAGAATTATAGACCAATCTGTCATAAACATAGATATTAAATCCCTAAATGAAATATTAGTAAGCCAAATCTATCTATATAAAAATATATTACAACTAATTTCAATTTATTCCAGAGTGCAAGGTTGGTTTTGCAACATATGAAAAAATGTAATATATCACATTAGCCTAACAAAGAAGAAAAATCACACAATTATCTCACTAGATACAAAAGAAACATTTGCTATCATTCAATATCCAATTATAATTGAAATTAACAAACCAGGAAAATGAGAGAACTTCAATAAAGTGTGTCTTACATAAAACTTAGAGCCAGCTATACATTTAATTGATTAATACATTGAAACCTGGGAAACATTTTCTTGGTGAACAGAAAAATAAAGGCTGCATTCTATTATCATTTAAACTTCCAATATTGCAGCAAAGGAAACTAAATGCATAATTATTGTGAAAGAAGAACTAAAAATGTAAAGTAAAAACAAAAAAATAACCGAAATACCACTCTACAACTAACAACCTGGCAAAATTTTGAAGTTGAAAGCATCAAATATTGCTGAAGTTGTAAAACAACACAAACTCTCATAAATTAATGATGAGGATATGAAATGGTAATGACCACATTGGAAAACAGCTTGACAGCATTTGGAAGATGTTGAAAACATGCATATTATATGATCTACCAATTTCACTCCTATGTGCATATAAAAGCACTAGGAAACATGGACAGCAGTGCTCATAGCAAGGCTGTTCATTATACCCTAAACTGAAAATACTCAAATATTCATCAACATTTAAATGGGTAAGCAAACTACTGAATATTCATCAACGAAAATACTAGATCTCAGTATGTATAGAAACATGTTAAAAAAAAAAAAACAACTTTCATAATGTTGAGTAAAAGAAGCCAGACATTTAAAAAAAATCTGTATGATTCCATTTATATAAATTTCAAAAACAGGCAACAAATTATACCCCATTGTTTTGAGATCTGCAATTAAATAGTGAAACTGTTAATATAAAAGGAATGAATTTTGGAATATTTAGTAGCCTGGCTGCTATTGAGGGTAGAGAGGGAATTATGACCCAGGAGGACCACTCAAAGGGCTTCCAGATGCTGGCCATGTGCTGGTTCTTGACATTGGTGAGGGTTACAACGGTGTTTATTTTTACAAGTTATTATATCATTACATAATTATCTGTTTGAATTTTCTGGATGTTTTATATGTAATATTATAATTTTAAAAAGGCAGTGCAGCAAGACAAAAGAAATAAAATGAATAACAATGCAAGAAAGTAATACCAATCTCAATATTAGGAGATGATGTCTGATTATGTATATAGAAAATTTTTAGAAATCTACAGGTTCTCCAGCTCCTGGAGTGCCTAAGAGTGAAAGCAAAGAAGTTAAGCAAGAGGACAAGTAACAGTAGAATCTCTCTGAAGGAATTTTAATAGGACAGTGACTTGATCAGTCTTGGATTTAGCCTTAAAAATGCTGTTTTTAACTTGGCTTGAGGTGCAAAGACTTTTCCCCTTAACTGGGTATTAAATGCCTCTAGTTTCTCTCTAGTTACAGCCTTGGGGATAGGGGACTTTTCCATGGTGTGTCCTCAATACCTATTTGTGAATTGAGTTTACTGAGAAATAGGCCTACTGTAAGTATTGTATTAGTTTAAACAAAATCTTTTTCCTTTGACATTGTAATCTAGGCATAATACTAGGTGGATTTTGAAAGTTAATGAGATTATATTTGTAATTTTTCCTGTTCTACACACAAATATAATTAGCATAGATACCATGTCTACATATCTAATGCAAAGTGATAGCTATAGATTAATACCTTTGGTGGAATTCTGGCTAAATGTAATTTTAGCACAAAAAAATAACCAATTAGCAAACCAATCAATCAAAATAAACAAATAAAAACATGCCTTAAAAGGAATTTTTGCCTAATTTAGAAAATAGTTTTTATTCTTCATTTAATAGTCAATGTTTAGAAACAGATTTAATTGACTATAAAATAGTTTTCAGTCAATCCTTTAAATACTCTCATCCAGTAAATAAATGACTTCAAACCAGTTCTTTCCAACCTAACATTTTAGTATTAGTCTTGTGATTTCCTAAATAAGAGGTGCATGAAAATTCATAGTAATCCAAGGCCTCCTAGTAGTGTTTATAATGTACGAATATACTAAATATTACTACAATGTTAATTAAATATTAAAGATGTGACCTGAAATAAAAATAACAGAAGTACTAAACTTAAATTAGCATTGCAATATTATCTTAACACTAATTGCATATTCTATGTAGCAAAACACATTTAGCATTAGAAATTGTAGCCATAGTATCTAGTAAGAATTTTTGTGTACGTGTTTGAAACCTCATTTGTAAAGTTGCAGAGTTACAATCTATATTTTTTCCCTTCTAATTTACTTTCCAGCGGGAAGGTAAGATAATTGTAATATAGGGAGGAAAAGAAAGGCTTACTAAATCAAATAATTTTTTTTTATAGAATTATGGGCAATTTAAAGTAACCCATAGAAAGCATATATCTTTGCCTAGTATTACTTAAAATTTTCCATTAAAAATATATATAGATAGATAGACTGTCATATTTAACTGAAATGTTGTATATAATGGCTTCGTATTGCTACATTTCTTTCTTGGGCATTTAAAACAGCAGGTTTCCACAGATACCTACACTGGAGTGCAGAGTTTTGTGATTCTGAAGGAGCATTAGCTGATTGCCTAAAGAAATACTCTACAGATTTCATGTAATACCAGGTCATGTTTGAGTTTCCTGAGTTAAATTACTCTATTCTTGATTGTAGCTCCACACAGGGAAACTGAAATCTGACCACTGCTTTCTAGACTGTGTTCAGAAGTATTCTAGGAGATTTAGTGATCACTTTTTTTTATGTCATTTCCAGCTGTCTGTGAGAATTAATTGCTAAACTCAATATTGGTGTTCTATAAGCTGGAATTCAAGGTGCTGTACAATTTTGTCTTGGCCTTTATTTCCAGTTTTAATGTCTTCTCTTATTTAAAGCCTTCACTCCTACACATTTACCTATGTTTCCCTCCTAAGTTTGCTTATGTGTTTAGTTACAGAAATGTAAATATTCCTCCTATTAAAAGTTCCTTCAAATTTCAAATTAAATTCTAATTTTCCTATGAAACATCTTCTGATGATTTCTCTCTGGAGAGAGTTGAGTCCTAAAATCCTCTGGCATTTTCTTTTCCTTCATGTTAAGAAGTCTTCAATCACAGTCTAGTAAAATCATAAAAATTTTCCCAAATGGAATGTAAATTCCCTAAAAGCAATACTATCGTCTTTCTTTTGAACCTCTGCACAAACAAAGCCTTGTTCTTAGCAAATGTCCATCCTGACTTGACTTCTTTAAGATTCCAATCTTGGCTTGGCAAAGTTCTCCAGATTATGCACAAAAATATAGTCCTGCTGGATGCACAATGCTTCAGTTTGCTTCCACTAGGAAGTAACAATCTCCAAATCTTATTAACTCACCCAGAGAGGTGTATTTCTCATTAACGGTACCTGTTGATTACAGTGGCTGCAATGGTCAAAGGTTGGGTGACTCTTGTGTCTTCTTCAATCCAAACTCCAGGATAAAGCAGCCCCTAATCTTGATTTACCCATATCATAGGCAGAGAGATGAGAGCAAAAATGCCAACAGAAGCATGAGATCGTTTGTAAATCCTATGCTTAGAATGTGCAAATATGTCTTTTGTTCACATTTCATTAGTCAGTGCAAGTCAAATCGCCCAGTCTGACAATGAGACAAGAAAATAGATGCTGCCTACAGACATATGTGAAAGCTCAGGGCAACCTGTGGGGCTGTAGAGTCTTTTCACAGGGCAGCAGAGCATTTGTACAGTCTATCTCACTTAGGATTCACAGCGCTGTTGTTCTTGTTCTGTGCTAGTTTCTGGACTTCCCCAATACTGACGTTCACTTTTTCTCTAGGTCTTAGACTGATATTGGCTATGTTTATTAGCTGTCCACAATTGAATCAATATTTTGAATTCAGATTCTGCCTCTCCCTCCGTCTCTATTTCTGCTAGATGACTACAGATAAAGTTCCTTGTGTTTGATCTGTTGTGAAGTATCTCTCACCTGTACACTAGACACTTTATATCAGCATCTACTGCGTAAATTCCGATGTTCAATAACTATGTATCAAATCACTGTTTAACAATTAAATTATTGCTTAACCATTGGCATTAATTTGGATTCTGGGCCCAATGCCGTGAGAACACAAGGGTCCATCTTTACTTTTGAGCACTAAGCCTAGAGCACCTGCTCTTGGCTAGAATTACCTGTGCAAGTGTTGAGGGCAACAATTGTGAGATTCTAATAGAACCAAACTAAGAGAAAGAGTTCACCTCCACCACTGTTCTCAGAACTTCTTCTCTACTAACAGATCCTGAAAGAGAAAACTAGTCAGAACATGTATTCTATACTTGATAACTCTTTTAAAATGTTTTCTTGATCAATAAGTAAATTTTGGCCAGAACGACTTTTATAAATTCACAGTGGTGAGGGGAAACATTGAGAGGTAAGCTAAGTGCCTACTAGAGTTTAAGTTAGGCAAATTTTTTATGTCTAGGTTTCCATTAAATCTTTCTGCAATTTTAAAATTTTGTGACTTAGGTCATAGGTGCAATAACAATAATCTATACTCTTGATAGTAAAGGAAAATGGCTATTGGTTCCACAGCTATTATTAGCTTCACCTTTATGAGTTATAGGTATGCATTTACCTTTCTGAAAGTAAATTGTGTATTGTTGCAAAATGTGGGGTATTGGTATGTAATTATAAATGATACCAACTTGTTTTCTTTCAAATACCACTTGCTGATGTTCTACAAATAAATACATTACAATTTAAAAGCAAAAGATTTCTAAAACTGATTTATGTGAATAGCTGCACAATCTGGTAAAGTTACTAAAAATCATTTAATTGTTCACTTAAAATGGAGAAATGGCATGGAATGTAAGTTATACTTCAATAAATTTGTCAAAAAAATAAAAGCAAAAAAGAACTTCATCAATAAGAACCTAACGGAGATATAAGGGTGAGCAAAATAAAAAAAATATTTGCCTTCCTGGAACTTACAGTATATTAAGGAAGTGAGCCATGAAAAACATGAACACCAAACAAATATGTAATAATAGGTTTTGATAAATTTTCCTTCAGAAAATTTATTTTCCTTCAGAAAATTTATCAGGACTGAAGAAACAGTCCTAGATGAGCATATAACCAAGAAACATCACATAGACACAGTTTTAAGGAAAATTTCTCTGAGGGAAAGAGTCTCAAACTAAGGTCTAGAGGGTGAGCTGGAGTTAAGTAAGTAATCTGTAGAGTGAGTGTGAGGAAGGCATGTCACTTCAGGCATAGAGAATAGCACATGGAAAGGCCCTGTGGCTGGTGATTGCATGGTACATTCTGGGAACTAAAAGGGCAAGATGACTAAGTAGAGAATGTGACATAAAACTAGAAAGGTGGTCTAGACCCAGTGCAAGCAGGGACTCGAGCCTGCTTTGAGGATTCTGGTCTTTATTCTAAGTTCAATGGGGAACCTTTGAAGGATTTTAAACAGCAGTATAATCAGGTCATATTGAAATTATTAATATTAGGTTTGCTTTAGCTTCGGGGTCAAAAGTCTCTGAGGCATGGTGATGTAAGCCAAATGGATGGAGGGGCACAAGTAAGAAAGCTAACATGGTAGTTTGGGTGGGACTAGAGCAGGTCGAGTGCATATAGAGAGGAGTGAAGGAATTCAAAAGATACTGAAGGAGAATTCGAAGATAACTTCTTTGAATTTGAGACCTGCTCAACCAGATGAATTATAGTCCTATTTAGAGAGATATGGAATACCAAAGGATAACAAGATTTTATTTCAGATAGAAGATTTTAAAATTTCGTCTCAGAAATGTTGATTTTGAGTTATTAAGACACCCAAGAGCAAAAGATGAGTTAGATGCTTGACATAAGGACCTGGTCTCAGCAGCACAAATTTGGAAACCATCAACCTAGGCTTTAAGGGGCTCCCATATCTATAGTTCAATTAGAGAATAATGAATCTGCAAAGAAGTCTGAACCATAGTGGCCAAGAGATTGGAGGAAAACCTGGAGAATGAGATATTGTACCGTAGAAGTCAAACGAAGAGATCGTTGAGAGAATAAGAGAAGAATGCTCCATAGTGTCAACTGCTGCATAGCAAGCGTTACGAGAATCAAACATTTTATTGCATCGAGCAATTTGAAAGTTAATTTGATGGAAGTGGTTTTGATATTGTGAACTGAGTGCAAGACAGATGTGAGTTGGTGAAGAGTGAACAGGAAGTAAGGAAATGGATACAGTGAGTTTCGATAACTCAAGAGAGAAAAGTAATGTATCATTGTAGCTGGAGGGAAATACTAGGATGGAGAGATTTGTTTTCATTCCCGTAAATGGTAAGAGTCTTGAGCATATTTAAATACTTATGGAATAATTTGTTTAATTATTATTAGGAGAGAGGGAATATTTAATTGTAAAAGCCAATAGTTTCTAGAATGAAAAACATGCATCCCATAGACTGAACAAGGTATATTAGAAACTGCCAGTGTATAAAATTTGTATCTATATCTCTAAATATAAATTCAGGCTGCATCCTCAAATTTATTTTTAATTTATGGTGCACACAATACAAATTTTTCATTATTTAGAGTCTACACATATGAGGCTTCTGAGAAATCTGGAGGGAATAAAACTTTTTCCAAACTCTTCATTACAGGAATTCTATATGTCAAAGTAAAATTCCAAATTAATACTCAACTTTTCTATCTTCTATTTATCCCAAATTCTTCCCAAATAAATGACCTCGTCTTATTTTTCTCTTACTTCCCAACATTTTTGTACATCATAAAAGCTGTTTCTGTGATCAGGCTTCTCTAAGAAAGCAGACTTTGCTTTATTCTTGCTAATAGAGGCAATGAAGTAAGTGTAAGAAGCAAATGTTGATGTTCAACTTCCTGGAACACAGAGCAATGAAGTGATCTTCATTTATTTTTTAAATGATCTCCCACTCACTTTTTACTTTCTAGTTGTTGTAAGTCCCTTAATTCTTCCTATTCAGCGGATGCCTGTCTTTTGACGTCACTAGTACAATACCAGTTCTATGAAAAGAAGAAAGCCAAGGCCTGAATCTGCACAGTGCTGCCTAGTTTCTCCTCTTTAGGAGCAAAAGTATTTAAGAAAGAAGCTTGACTGAAAGAAACAGCTAGATATAAACACCATCTTCAAAATCACTTGCTTGAAATATCATCTCTTTTTTTTCTATTTTGTTTTTGGTCTTATCTCTTCCTGTCTTGTATACATGCATAGCATTTACTAAAAATCTTTCACATGCTAAGAAGTGAGACTATCTTAATGGAGAATTTTAGATCTAATCCTAGATCCTTAACTTTGTTATTATTTTCTTGTGTAAGTTACGATGAGATTTTCAACTTCAAATAAATCATGGTTTTCAGACTAATGGTTTTCAGACTATGCCCCAAATACACACTTTACTTTGGATCATGTCTTAGGGTAGATATACAAAGAAAAATGTATGTAATTTATGTAATTAAGTAATAGTCTAATTGTAGTAATGCTAATAGTAGTAGTAATGCTAATAATTATGATAATTAAAGTGAACTTTGTATTTTCTTTGATAGAACACACATAACAAATTTCTATAAGATTGCTTCATTTACTTGTAATAGAAACAGTATAATAAAATTAGCAAATATGTGATTAGCTACAAAGTGTCATTTTATGGATAATTTACCTCCGGCTATTTTTTCCCCATGATATTTATATTTCAAACAGCATCTATAGGGAAAAGTCAGAAAGATGCTTCATTGCCATTTTAATCAACTGTAGAGTATGATGAGTGGGAGCTTCCTAGCTAAATAATAGAGTTAGGACTCTCAGATGGGGAAATGAAAAATGCAAAACAAGTGGTTATATATGTGTACTTAGAGAATTTAAAGGAAGAAAATATATATAGGTGCCAGCTAAACTAAAGAACTTGGGCTGATGAATCTTAAGATATGCTTAAATAGGAGATATGTTTAAATGCTCTTATGAGAAATGCAGCCCATTTAACCTGCCACCTTGCAAATACCCAGCGATATCCCTCACAGCGGTGGCTTCCATAAAATAAAAGGTGAATGGTGCCCTCCGGATTGGTGCAATGCTGCGGCCCAACAGCATTCTATGCACTGCAAGTTGAATTTAGGGCATTGTTAATAATACAAATATAATGCTTATAGATTTAAAAATTTGCCCTAAAGAAGACCAAGGGAAAATCTCTGGAATCATTGCTTCCAGGCATCAGAAATTTCCATCTTATTTTGGAGGCTGAAAGCTGGTGTTAGTTAATTAATGACTGCCTGCATTTAGGGTCAAGATTCTATTAGCTAAGGGGTCTTACGGGATCTCATTGTGTCTTGTAAGAAATTCTCATAAAATGATCAAATAGGAAGACAATATTTCAGTGTACCTAAAAAAATATTTGGAAAGATTTCCATGCATCTTTTTCTTTTCATCACCATATTGGTAGATTTATCTGCAGATTGTTGATGATTTCAAAATTCAATTATATTTCTGGCATCCAATTGACTTTACAACAAATATAGCAAGTAGTTTATATGAGTGAAATTGTATATGTCCCTTCTAAACAATGAAAAGTCTGAAAAGTTTTCTGTTGAATAAAATTTTGACTGTGTTAGTTTTAAGTACATCAAAGGGCATTATTTATACATTGATTAGAATCTTCTCTTAGAATGAAACTAGAAAGGAATGATTTCATTAAGCTTTTGCAACTCCTACTTTAATAAAAATGTTCAACTTATTTTACTTGTCTTGATGTAGATTTAATTTTAGTCATTTGAAAAGATTGAGACAAAAGGGGATCTATAAAAATGAGATACATGTCAAAGTTAAGAGTTGAAGGGGATCTTGGTCATTATCTAGAGCTGTGCTGTCCAATATAGTAGCCCCTACCACCTGTAGCTACCAATCACTTAAAATATGAGTAATTCAAATTTAAGCATGCTGTAAGCATAGAATACACATCAGGTATTAAAGATTTTATAAGCAAAAAATTTCAATAATTTATATTGATTACATGGTTACATGATAATACTTTGGATACATAAATATATTATTAAAATTTTACCTATTTTTCCTTTTTCAATGTTGGTTCTAGAATATCTAAAATTACATATGTATCTCACATTATATTTCTATTAGAGATCACTGCTCTAGGTCAACCTTCTCATTTCACAAGTTAGAAAACCAACTATAGGTACTAATTGACTAGATTCCCTAATTTCCAGTCTAGTGATACTCACACTGTACTGCCTTTGTGCAGGGTTTCAATATGTTTCATATGTATTATATTACTTGATTTTTATAGCAACTTGGTGAGGAACAGAGTTTAGGAATTATAAGTTCCAATTTATAGAGTAAGCACAGAAATTTAAGTGAATTGGTAAAGGTTGCATGTCTGATAAAGGAAAGCGTGGGTCTAGACCTAATCTTCTATGACTCCTAGATCATGTAGTTTATTATCACCAGTTATTATGGGTGAAGGGATCACTGTAGGTAGAACAGCCAATTTTTTTTATTGTAACTTGTGAGGAATTACTGAGAGAACATCAAGCAATACTTTATAAAGTCCCTATTTTTATAGTCATTATAAATCATTTTTGATATAAAAGCTAGAAGAGATAAAAAAAAAACCCACACTATATCCAGATTTCAAAAAATTATTTGATAAAATTTCCAAAAGATGTTTGAGGATAATATTGTAAAATGTGCATTACTTGATTAAAATCTGAATGGCCTTTCTTTAAAAGTCAGAACATATGCTAATATCAGGGCAGCATAATTATATGAGTATTTGCCTGGGACAGAGTCGTAGCTGCCAGCTAATGCACCTTCTCATTTGACACCCTCCCTGCTACTTTCTAATGTGTTAAAAGTATTCATTAGCTACCTTATCCTATGGCTGTTTGGGTTTGTGATCTCTGGACTTAATGTTCTCAAAAGTATTGTATCAATACTTTTTAGCTCCCAGAGCCTATGATTCATCTATGATGCTGTAATTATCTAATTGGCTTGTAAGCCTCATACTTGAAAGCTATTCAATGGCTAGTTATAGATGCTACTATCCTTTTTTTCCCCACATCATGCATACAACTAATACGCTTTTTCCAGCTTCAGATTTATTATCTTTATGTGTTTTCTGAATGCATTATGCTTACAACATTTTCATGTCTCTTAATATTGTTTATGTTCTTCCTCTGATGCTGTGTTTTCAATATATTTCATTCTTTTGACCAATACATAGTTCCCTATTGACCGTTTCATAAAAGGGATGTGCATTAGCCTGGTTTCCAGAGTTCTGCTTGAATAGTTCCCCACGCATTGTTCTCCCTTGTTTTCTCATTATACTCCAACTCAGATTCAAGTACAGATGTATGGGTCTCCTTCCTGTAGCTCTCAGTTGAGCTATGGTATTGTGCTGTGGTTATCAAAAATCAGTCAGTGCCCTTCTTTCTGTGCGTAAAAGTCTTATTCAAATATATATAAATTTCTCTGTCTTTACCCCAAATTTACTGAATGAAAATCACTGGGAGTGGCATTTGTATGTCTGCCACCTAGCATGGTGCTTAACATTTACCCTGAAACCAAAACATCTAGATTTGAGCCTTGGCTTCTATATGTATTAGCCTTATGACCATGGTCAATCACTTAACCTCTCCATGCCACAGTTTCCTAATCTATGAAAGGGAATTAATAATAATGCCTACCTTAAGGGTTGATGTGTGGATTAAATGAGATAACATCTACTGAGTGTTTATAACACTTTCAGGCATAGTAAGCACTATGTAAATATGTATTAAACAGATAAATCAGAAGTTGTCCTGTATGATTCTGACACAAAGAAGGTTTGGAAACCAATGGGATTGAAAGAAGAAGCTCTATAATGCTTGGCTCACTTCTCATTTAAGATCTGTCCTCCTACTTCCAGCTATTCTCAATAGAGCATCCCCCACAGGATGCTTTTGCAAGTATGAAGAGGCACTTTCAGTTGTCACATGACTGGACAGGGCTGTGAGGGGGGAGATATTAGATATCCTTCAGAGTGATGATGGTCTTGCACAATAAATAAACGTTCCACATCCTCATCATATTTAAATAGCCACTGGTTATTCATGCAAATGGAG
The DNA here is from genome assembly GCA_963574885.1 of Lepilemur ruficaudatus. Classification (NCBI taxonomy): domain Eukaryota; kingdom Metazoa; phylum Chordata; class Mammalia; order Primates; family Lepilemuridae; genus Lepilemur; species Lepilemur ruficaudatus. Next base: position 13,889 of record CAUYRT010077556.1, read on the forward strand.
ATCCTGTCCCTACTTATTTGAGACCTGAATTTAACCCTCTTACACTTAGAAAACCAAAGTTTTATTTGTTTTATCACCCTAGTAGACATTACATTTTTTTATGAGTATAACTAACATATAAACCAGGGAAAGATTTTTTTTTTCCTTTGGAGTTTTATGAAGAGCCAGTCACTATTTGAAAAACAGATTTCTAAAATCCATGCCTTTCCTGACTTTCTTGTCACCAACACATTTGTAGTTGTCACATGTAGGACCAGCTGCTGACTCTACTTCCTTTTGTCTTGTAGTGTGTATATGTCCGATCAGTTATATTTTGAAATATATATTATTTGATAATAAATTATTTTTGCTTTATTCTCTTTATATTGCAGATAAGGCTTTATATTCATTTCCTTGATATTATTTTCATTGTTAAACTTCATCATATATAAGTTTCATTTCAGGATGATAATGGGGGTATCATTAAATATTTGTTATAAACAAAAGGCATGATGTCTGATAGGCTTGAGATTCAACACTCAGATCTAGAAAGAATTTCCTAATAGATTTGTCTTAGGGCTAAATAACATTGCATTCTTTCAGAATACACACAACAGTTATACTAAATTAATACATGCTTATTTCAAGCTATTTTGGCATGTTTTAGGTGCTTTTAATGGGAATGTATGTTCTGTCTCATCAAGTAGATTTTATATTCTTGAAGGAAAGAAAATGTTGCCTTGATTCCTTTTGTATCTTTTCACAGCAGGCATTCAATAAGCGGTGTTGACAGCTTGACTCAAGTTTAAAGAGAAGCAGGAAAATTCAGAGAGTAGAGTCAGAAGTTTAAAGTAAATTGAAAATAGAGTGCCTGAAAACTGTTAGTTCACCAGAAGAAAACCCGCAAAGCTAAAGGAAACAGAGAAACAGAGAATGCCTTCAGGGCTATAACAGGAAATGTGATGTTGAAGCACCTAGAAAATTCAGCTGTTAAAGGTATATGCAGTTGTATCCTACCTTGGGAAAACCCAATATAGCATCAAAAATGTGAAAACAAAACCCAAACCAAAACCAGGGAAATTAGAAGCTTTAGTTTTTGAGGTGAGGAGGGGAGGGGAAAACCAATTATATAAACATTATGATTGGGTATCTGCTATGTGCCCACAACTTTTGCATTAAAAAGTAAAGACTTTTCATTAGTTTTAAGCATCCACTTAAAATAGACTTGGGTATGCTTAAGGTAGGGTTCAGTTTACAAAGTATTTGTTTTATTCAAGGTTTTTTGGTAGCACAATGATTTTCAAAATTAAATGGACCATTATGTTGGATAAAGCTAGGTAATGATTTTAGTGGAAGTCCTAAAGATCAGGAAATATAAAATTCACCATGATAAAATATATACCATCTTATCTTTTATGATTCTATCTTAAACAAGTATTTAGGTAAACAAACACACAAACAAAAAGGGAGAATAAACACATTGCAAATTATTTTAGTTGAAAGCAGATGAGCAGCTATATGGCCTAAATTGGGATGGAATGTTTACTTAGTTGATTGACAATGAATGTAACTTGAAAGCAACCTGACTGGATCAATCATGATGACAGAGAGCCTCTCATCAGCTCAATAAGATAAGATGCCATGGCCTGTGTGTCTTCTATCATCATCATTAAGTTAAAAACTCCACAGATCCTCAAATGATTGAAGATCTGTAGAGTTTATGTACCCACATGCATATGCATACACATGTACAAATATAAATAAAATTTTAACTATACTTACATAGCAATTTCCATTTTTAGAAATGAAACAGAAAATTTAGAAAATAAAAGTTAACTTTTAGTTCAATATGGCTTTCTAAATACAGGATTTACTTTTCCTACCAGCCTAAAACTTATGAAAACATATAAAAAAAGGGATACATAGGAATTTTGAAAAGCTGGATGAGAACCACCAAAAAACTAGAAAAGTGCTGCATTTTTAAATAGGACATGTGGTGTACAATGAAATGCGTGATTGCTGAAGAGTACACACCGGGGAAAGGGGTGCTCCAAAAACTACTCTCGCCCCAGAGATAATAAGCTTTTGAGAAGGAGGCCACCTGAAGTCTGCTTGGCAATTAATTAAAAAGCTGTGTTATGGTTGTGCCAATTGTATTAATCAGGCTCCTAACTGTATTTACAAGTGAGACAGATAGGGTCTGAATGGCTCACAGAATTGCAGAAGGCTGGAGAACTTGGGGGGATTGGGCTCCCAGGAGCAACAACAGAATCACAGACACAGAAGTGGCCTTGTTATGAAACTTCTCTTACCTCATTCCTCATTCAGGTAGAATTGTAATGACTGGCCACTGAGCCGTTTGTGTTCTAGGACACTAATTTTGCCAGTATGTGCGTCTTCCCTTTTGGATCATCAAATCTTGAATGACTCTCTAAAACATCAAAGAAAAAAGTAGAATAAAAAAATTAATCCATCATATAAAGAAACAGAAAACAAGAATACAGGAATAAGAAAACATAAAGAGAAAAAACTATAATCTATTATTTTAATAAAATATTGAAATTGATTTGCTAAAATATTTATGTTCACTATAGATTAGTAAAACAGTATGTATAGCATATATATGTAGAAACATGTATTTTGGTACATGAGAATTTCGTGACTTATGTAGAAGTGGCTTTCAAATTACAGAATATATAATTATGCAATAAATGGTGTATGAACAATATTTTAAACTTTATGAAGAAAAAGATCTTGCCCTTATTTCTGTATACAAAAAATTTCAAATAGATTAAATATATTAATGGAACAAACTGTAAAATATCAAGAGAATAATGGAGAAAAAAAGTTGGTATGTAAATTTTTTCCAAACCAAGAAGGCATAAAGTAAAATATGGACAGAATTTACTACATAAAGTTTGAAAAATTTTGCATTATAAAAGACTCCATTAAAAAGTAAAAGTAAGTAAAAAACTAGGAAAATTATGTACAACATATATATAAACAGAAGTTTATATATTAATGAAGAAAAATTCCTGTAAATTCTTTTGAAAAAAGCTCAACTCAGTGGAAAAATGGGAAAGGTTGTGAACAGGATGTTAAAAAAAATATTTATTGTTTTGCGACTTTTTGATAAAGGCCATTCTCACTGGAAATAAGTGATATCTCATTGCAGTTTTGGTTTGCATTTCCCTGATGATTAGAGATGTTGAGCATTTTTTCATATGTTTGTTGGCCATTATTCTGTCTTCTTTTGAAAAGTTTCTGTTCATGTCCTTTGCCCACTTTTTGATTTACATACATAATGAGTGCGATGCGCACCGTCTGGGGGATGGTCATGCTTGAAGCTCTGACTTGAGGGGGAAGGGGGGGTAAGGGCAATATATGTAACTTAACATTTATACCCCCATAATATGCTGAAATAAAAAAAAATACAAGTGGCTAATAAACATACAAAAAATCGCTACATTTTAGTGTTAATAAGAGTACTTCAAATGAAACCAACAATGAATATCATTTTCATTCATACGTAACACATGGTTGTCAAATTTTAAAGACCAATAATATCAGCAGTTGATGAAAATTTAGAAAATAAATGCTTTTACAAAATTTTGGTCTGTTTAGCACATATCAAAAAAACCAATGAAATTTAAAATGCATATTATATGAAAATACTTATCCATATGAATAAACAATATATGTACAGGTTGTTTACTATGAAATTCTTTGTAAGGGCAAAATTTGCAATTATGGAATTCTCTACAGATGTTAATGAATGAATTGCATTTATACAGTATATGAGCACATAAAGCTCTTTGATAAATGTAGTTTAAATCAAACAAACCAAAAATCCCTCAAAGTTATTGGATAGCAATGAAGTGAAATGGCTAAAGCCACAGCAACCACTGTGATAAAACATAGAGGTGTTAGATTTAAATGCTCATATAGCAGAAAAAATAGATAATATCTAAAATTAAAAAAGCAGTATATACATTACTTAAAAACATTAAAATTATAAGAAAATAATAGGAACTGGGAGCAAGGGATACAAAAGGCGATGGTAATTCTTGTCATCTAGTTCACATTTTAAAATTCTAAGTGTCTTATCTTATTAAAAATAAAATTTTAATTAAAAAGCACTAGATGTAACAGAAAGTTAACACTGAAATGAGACTGATTTTTAGATAAAGTTCTATAGAAATAGTCATATTTAATGAGTTTTCCTTTTCTGTTTTTCATTTTTTAGAAAACAAGTATTTGCTGAGTACTACTATATTCTGAAGCATTTTCTTAGTTACCTGACGATGCTTTTGCTAAGAAAGGCATTTAATAAACATCATGAAGTGCATAAATTGAACAGTCTAGAAAATGCTGCATCAGATAATACGCCCGTTCTCACAAGACACACAAGCTTAGACCCATGTTGAGGAAGGGAGAGAGTGTAGAGGCGTAGGAGTGCTTACGTTTTGAATGAATATTTCAATTAAATTTTGCTATGATATAAAGTTCAAGTGGTTAAAATATTTAAAAATGTTTTTTATTCTCACAAAGTTAATATTCTCTGTTTAGAAGAGAAAAAAATCAAGAATGTTAGGTTAAAAAACACTTTTGAAACAAAATAATTTAAGGTGATGAAAACCTTTTTTTCTTTATTAAGAAAAAAAGAATAGAAGGATAATTTAGAGATAAATGGTCAACTTTAACTTACAAAAGGCAGGGAAATAGTAAAACATTTCCAAGAAAGGAAGAGTTTTCTTTCAAAGTACTAATCTTTTCAGTTTAAATTAGCCAACTTATGTAATAAGCTTCTCAATTTTAAGAAATTCAATGTTAATTATTATATTTTACTGACAATTTTAGTCTCAGAAGTCTTTGTATCAATGATTAAGTTGTCATGTGCGAAATGCCTGTTTTGAAAACAGATTTGTTCCCGTGTGATATTTGTATTTTAGGAAACAATTTGAGCATAATACACATTCTGCATTTGTTTATGTATGATTTTATCTATGAGAAACACTGAAATACGAACACAGAAAACTGTGCCTAGCTAAACAGATTCAGGAAGGAAGGAAAAAATACGCAAAATGTATGCTTGCACACATGCACACACACCCCCACACCCCTCTCAAATATTTTCCAGCTACTTCAATTCACTGTGTTATGAGCCACACCCAACCACATCTGGTGTTACTACCTTGCCTATGATTTCAGATAGCAGGTAACTCTCCTTCAACCTCTTCACAATAACTCATGAGCTACAACTCTTCTGTGGCCACTTCCACAAGCAAACTCCAGGTCTTTTTCAAGGTAAAGTGCCCTATGTATTTGCAGTGTGTTTGAACCTTAACTATTTAGTATGTGTAAAATTGTTCTGGCCAGACTCATTAGGTTCCTATCTTTTTAAAAACGTGTCACTGAAAGTTCTTGAGTGTTGTGCTTCCTATCTGTATTTTTGCATAAACTCTGTTTTTGTATTGCACAATTTTGCAGAATGCAGTAATTTCTCAGAACACATGTCACACTATTGTAGAATGTAGAACTGATCATTTTGGTACAACTTATGAGTTAAGATTCTAATATCTCTTCTTACTCTACATTTTGCCAGACTTAAAGACTAAAATCTTGACTAAGATTCTTGCCATAAATAATTTTAAGACTTTGACATTTCACTACTATTTAGTTTAGCTACCAAGCCAACCTGTTGTATGTTGTCTTATTTATGTTTGTAATTCTAGATTCTTTATACTTTTAATTATTCTTTCAGCTGAGAGTTTGTTTGGCAACCAATAAACTCAGTTATTTGAAAACAAGGTATACTTTTAGAATATGCATTCTGAGTATTTGTAGAACTTTATATTTAGAGAAGTATGGTCTTGCCTCATGGTTTCTAATGAAAATAACTGGAAAACTGCTTCTTCAATATTCATGTGAATAGAGCCCAAAACTAATCAGAATAAACAAATGCCAGTTATGAGGATCAAAATTCAATAATTTAATAGAGTCTTGATTATGATTTAGCTGAAGTATTCCCCACTGCCCATTCGATGTGTAATGTGTATTCTGATGTAATAAAAGTTGCTAAATATCTTTAGCTATATTTTTCCCTTTAAATCAATCTGGTGATGCCTTTAATAGGCACTTTTAAAATTGGCTTTTTTATCTTGATATTTTCAATAATTATCTTAAAAGTAATATTAAGATCTTCTAGATAGCATGAGTTCAGACATTTGGGAAGTAATACCAATTTACTTACTGTTTCCTAAGCACTTTCCCAAGAATTGTTCAAAAATCCTCTAAAGTGGGTACCACCTTAAGAGAGGCTAGGATGCCTTAATTTGCCTAAATTCACATAACTATGGGTAAAGTCTGGGATTTGAACCTAGACATTCTGATCTCTGAGTCTGGGTGTTTAATCAGTACAGTGTGACTTTGTATTCCCCGGATTAGAAGTGCCAGCTTGCTTTCTGGTATTATTCTATCACATCTATTGGTCTAGTTCTTAGACCCCTGGAAGAAAAATTTCAAGTGGCTAGGGTGTTACTTGTAGTCCATTTTCCTCCAAACTCTAGGGATCCACCTACCATCACCTTTTATTTCACTAAGTGAGGGCTGGGCTGGGCTTAAGTCACTCTACACTCAAGAACTGCTCCTTTGTTGCATCTGTGTTCACCTTGGTCTAACTAAATAGTAATTGTGTGAAGATGAGAAATAATGCCCTAGATTTGTCTTTTAACTGTAGAAAGCCATTCTAACATTCTCTTCTTTAGATTTACAACCTTTAATACCCCTCACAAATGTTCTCTTTTTAATTTATTCTTTTTATTGTTCACCTCTGTACCATCTAAATTATGTTCTTTCTAAAACATATAGATCTGGAATCGTCTTTTCTATTGTTGAAATTTCTTTTATTGCATGTTAAACTATATGGGTCACAATGAGAAACTGCCAATTATTCCTCACCTAGAGATTTGAATTATAGTTAAAATAGAACCTGTTACTATAGAACTTATAGTTACTTATAGAACCCGTTACTATAGCGAAAAGAACGTTGAAATTAGTGGGAATAAAGAGACTGAAGAGTTTGATCTTGGAACAATGAAACACTGTTGTATGGGCCATTACCTACTTGTGGAGGTGTAGATGAATTTCTTATTTCTTTGGGTCTCAGTTGCTTCTCTTTTAGAACAAGGATTAGACTAATTTTTCTTCTAGTTTTAATATTGTCTGGTGTAGAAATGACTTCCCATATAATCTTATTCAGTTGTAATGTGGTGAGATTTTGTTAATGGAGAAGGCATTTTATTATTAATTCTAGGATGATTCACTATTGTTTCCTGTCTATGTCTAAAGACCCTGTGCCTTTAAAAGCATTTTTATTTGGTTTTTATCTCCAAAGACTATTTTACTTAAAATCCATTTGGCCTTTGGTTCATTTCCAATGTATTATCATCATTCTTTTTTTAAAATTTTATTTTAAAAATCTTCCTCTATGTGTAGTTGTTTTCTTTCTGTATTTTCATCACAAACGTTGATTAGAATTAAAGCATGTGAGTCCTTGAACTGACCTTTGTGGATTGAGGTGTGGCTTTTAAAAGATGACTTATATTTTGGAAGATACAAAATATACAATATATGAAGTTTGATCTCAGTTTTAATCAACACTCCACGGCGCTGAATTCAGAGGCTAGAAACAAGATTTTTCACAGTCTTTTGAACAGCTTCAACAATTTCACTTAATCATATATTTTTGTGCTCAACATTCATAAAATGAAACTGTTTAATTTATAACTTATGCAATTTAACTTATAACTAAAACAAGGGTATTGTGAGGTATATTTCAATAAAATTATTTGATCTTTAGAAATATTAAAATGAGTATTAAGTAAATGCATTGTATTTTATGGTCACCATAATGAGAAAATATTGCATCCATCAAAAAGAACAGAATGCCATATATAATGAAAAAAGTACAAAAATAACAAACTAGAAAAATTACAGAATGTGTACATTAATAGAAAAGTAATATTTTTAAAAAGTTATTGACAGACATGAATTTTTACAGAGAATGTCTGGCACAATGAATGGAAAAGTGTCCACACCGAGGCATATAGTTGTGAAATCCTGCAACAATAGGGACAAAGAGAAGATCTTAAAAGCTTCCAAAGAGAGAGAAAAAAGCTCATACAAAAGATGAGCAAGTATATTTGGGCCAGTAAATCCCACAGCTGGGAAGTGTGACTTAATTCCATGTTCCACTTCATGGAAATAAAAAGAAGAGGCATTTCTGAAATATAAACTTTCATTCCTAGGTTGGCTTAATATCCAAGGCAAACCTGAGCCCACAAGTGAAGGTCATCAGAGAACGTGAAAAACTTGGTGAGGTGAACCAAAGGGACAGTAACACCTGTTAAGCACAAGGCAGACCCGAGAACACAAAGATGCAAGGCACAGACACAAAGCAGAATGAAACAAATCTCATACGTGGGGATCTAGCTAATAGTCAAAGGGTAAAGAGAAAGGTAGCATTTAAGTCAAACCGCAGTGAAGCAAAGCTTTGGTTCATTCTCTGTATATTTCTAAACTTGCTTGTGTGTGTGTATTTGGGTGGGTGAGTGATGAAGTTTTGTGAGATGAAGGAACCATTGAGGGAATGAAATATGAAGCGGGGTTGGTCCCGTGGCTGGGTTTGGAGAAAGTTGTTGATCTCCAGAGCAACTTTGGGCAAGGAAGAGGGAGGTCCAATACTAAAACTGGGACTGTCCCTGGCACAGAGGGATGAAGCTGCAGGGAATCTGAGAGTGAATAGATAAATGCAGGGTTGAGACTGAGATAGGATAACAGAAGGAGAAGAATAAAAGTAAAATGGGACTAGCCAGAGGTCGGGAGCAGAGTTCAGGATAAGCTGACCTTTGAGTGAGCCCTTTAGTCCAGGGGCTGAAGGCTGAGCCTGGAGTTGACACGGAGCAGACTCAATGTGGAGTGTGCTTCAGAGAGTGTGGGCAGCTCTAGTCTGCCTTTTCTCAGGTTTAAATATGTCTGCACATAAAATAAAATAGACAAAATGTCAGATCTGTTTTTTTCTCAGAATTAATTGGTGGCACACATGAGTTTAGTCAAAAATCAGGTTATTCTAGATATGAGAATTCATGAGGTTTGTCTTTCGATTCTGCCTCTTTGGACATATGGACCACAGAGAACCATCACCATCACTAGAAACCAAAGCCCCCGTGAGAACCCTGCAGTGACGCACGCACTCTGTGCTCTGTCTCCCTCTGGTGCTCTCCTCGGGCCCATGCTTCATTACCTTTTGAAATTCCCAAGGACGCAGTTCATTTTCATAAATACAAGATGTGACAGAAATTTAACAAAGGCCCCACGACATTGGCTGCTGTCACAAAAATGCCTAATTGGTCTATCTGCTGAAGAATGTGCTCAGACGGCAGCCCGACACTGAAATCTCAAAGGCTGGTTTTGAAAGATCCGCTGAGCCAGGGGGTCTGGCAATATATGCTCTAAGAAGAGAACACTAGACTAGAACTTAATGCACAATTTGAAAGTGGATTTTAGTGTTTCCGTTTTCTTTCTCATGTAGAGAAAGTATAAGCTCTTTTTGAATATGACTGCCACGTTTTTATTGTCGGCACCGTGAGACCTGATGCCATGATTTTTCATCCTCTAACTTACCCGAGCAGTTCTGCATTTTGAAATACAGTGTAATTATTCTCTGCACGGGCTTTTCATTTCATGTGCCACATGGGATTAACTGGAAATAATATTTTTAAAATTTAGGTATCTGAAAAAGTAACAAAGAAAATGAAATATGACTTAGAAGAGCAGGTTAATGCCTTTGAGGGAAAATAAATGATAAAAAAATTCAAATAGTCAATGGAAAAGTAAAAGTTGTAGAGAAATAATGCTACAGGGTATTCATAAATGAGAAATAATAAATTAGATATTGAAATAAAACACTATTATACAAAGGGCAACTGCAAGTTAGAATGTATTTCATATCTCTCATTATGGTTGAGCCTATTGTTTTCAAAGTCACTGATGAGACTTAAAACAGACTATCACTTGTTTAAATAGATTCGAGTCTGGATAACCTTGGAGCTCTTAATCCATTTGCATTTTGCCATCTGCTTTGCATGCTTCTTAACTTAATATGCATATCTCAGAATTGATTCAATTTACAAGCTCCTTCAGGAAGACGTGCTACTATTGTATTGCAGAAATGATGATATTCAACAGTCAGTACAACATAAATCTGAAAGGACAGCATGGAAAGAACACTAGACAAAGAGTTAGGTGACTTCAATTCAGTCACATCATAATTACTAGCTCACTTTGTGACCTTGAACAACTCATTGAGACGCTCTGGACTTTCAGTTTTCTCACTTGTAAAATGCATTAGTCAGCCTCTGTAAGTTTCCTTTCAGATCTGAACTTCTCACAAATACATCTTCTTCTTGTTGGGAGAAAGACTGATAATTTCAATTAAGAAACAAACATCGTCTGGAGCCTTTTCCCCTCTTTTGACATGTATATTTAGAAAAGACTTCTCAAGAGTTTCAAATGAAATATCACAGTTTGCCCTGTAACACAGACAACTAGAGGATATTAAAGGTTCTATATTTTTGATAAGGGGATGAAAAATTTAAAGACGATATGAGTTTAAATATATCAGTAATCAGTAACAGTTGTAAATATAAGAAACTTCTCTGCTGAGAGTTTCTTGCTGAGAAAGAGAGAGAAGAAGAGAGAGACAAAGGCTACAAAAGCAAAAACTAAATCCAGCCACAAGCTATTTGCAAGGTACATTCCTATAAAAAAAAAAAAGTAAAGATATAGAAAGTTTGAAAGGTAAGTGATAAAAAATATATATCTAAAAATTTCCAATGAAAGGAAAGTTGGTATAGCAAAATTAACAGAATGGATAGACTTCAAAGATAAATAAATGGAATAAGAATTTATTAAAATGGCTAAGGATAATGAAGATTATCACTTAATTATAAAATCAGCAATTCACCATTCAGTTATAATTCACCCTGAACCCTGAACCCACCCGACAATGTAACCTAAAACATATGAGGCAAAAATTGGCAAAATTACCAAGAAAATTTACCAAAACTGAATTCTGAAGGAATTTTTTTATACATAGATGAAGCAGACAGTCTAATAAACAACCTGAACTGATAGACATATACAGAATCTTGTAGCCAACATTGTGAACATACTCATCCAAGGCAACATAATCTATTCACAAAAATCTGTATAGAATCCTTGTGTATCCTGATGTTTAATAGAAATGGTGAATGGGGCTATCCATGACTTATTCCTGATTTTAGAGGCAAAGCAATCTTTCACCATTAATAATGAAATTAGGCTATAATGAATATACGTTTTACATTGATCCCTCATTGGGTTGAAGAAGTTCTCTCTTAACACGTATTTTTCTGACAGTTCCATAAATGTGTCTTGAAATTTATGAAGACATTTTCCTGCATCTTTTGAGATGATGTGGTATTTCTTGTTAATTTTTTCAATGTAGTGAATTATATTATTTGGGTTTTGAATGACAAAGCATCTTTGCATTCCCAGGGAAAACTTCATATGTTATCTTATATATTGCTGGATTTTATTTACTATGAATTGTTAAGGGTTTTGCATTTATATGCATGAAGGATATCAGTCTTTGGTTCCTTTATTTGTAATGTCTGTGTTTGATTTTGTATCAGGGTGATGCTAGCCTCATAAAATGATTTGGGAAGCGTTCATTCTTACTTGTTTCCTGAAAGAGTATATGCGTGGTTGGTTTTTCATCCATAAATGCCTGACAGAATTTACTATTGAAACCATAAGGTCCCTAACTTTTGTGTCCAAAGATTGAATCTTTTTTATTTTATGTATTTCAGGTATGCATCTTGATGCTTTGATATGCTTATGGCAAAGTAGTTACCAAAGCCATCATCTCACATGGTTAACCCACACTTCTTTGGGGTAAAGGCACCTAAAATCCACTTATTCTCTTAGCAAATTTCCAGTATTTCCTTATAGTTACAGTACAATGTTATTAATTATAGTCCTCATGCTGTACTATACATCTCTAGACTTATTCATCCTATTAATACATAACTGCAACTTTATTCCCTTTACCTATATGTTTCTGGCCTCCCCAGTAACTACCCATCTACTCTCTGCTTCTACGTATTCAACTTTCTGTCTTTCTTTTTATAAAAAAATTGAACATATAAGTGAGATCATGTGGTATTTGTCTTTCTGTGCCTGGCTTATTTCACTTAGTATAATGTCCTCTGGGTTTCATCCATGTTATTGCCAATAACAGGTCACTTAGCTTGTTTCCATATCTTGGCTATTGAGAATAATACTTCAAAGAACATGGGAGCACAGATATCTCTATGGGGTGCTGATTAAATAAAATTAAAAACCTGATTCATGGTGAAGGAAACAATTAACAAAATGGAAGGGAGTCTATGGATTGAATAATGAGTAAAGGGCCTGGATAGACATTTCTCGAAAGAAGGCACACAAATGGCCAACAATAGGTGTATCAAAAGGTGCTCAACATCACTGATCATCAGGGAACTTTAAATCAAAATGACAATAAGATATTGCCTCACCCCTGGCAAGATAGCTATTAATATTATCAAAGAGACAAGAGATATCAAGTGTTGGTAAGGATGTGGGGAAAAGGTACTCTTGTACACTGCTGGTAGGAATATAAATTGATGCAAGCCATATGGAAAACCGCATGGAGATTCCTCAAAAACATCAAAAATAGTACCAACACATTACCCAGCAACCCCTCTTCTGGAAATATACTCAAAGATGAAATCAGCACCTCATAGAGGTATCTTTTGGAACATTTTCAGTAGAGAACTCAATGTTTTTGGTATTAGGCTATTTAAGTTTTTTATGTCATCTTGTGTGAGTTTTGGTTTGTTGTGATTTTTCTAGCAATTTGTGTTTTTCTTAAAGGTAGAATATGTTATTTGTTAAAAATTATATTTTTAATATATCTTTGGAATCTTTATTGATGTCTCCTCTTTAATTTCTAGTAATTTGTGTTCTCTTTTTTCATGATTAGGCTAGGAAGTTATCCTTTTTTTTTTTTTTTTGGCCATTTCAAAGAAACAATTTTTGTTTTAACTGATTTTTTTCTGGTTTTTTTCTATTTTATTGATTTCCAATTGTTATTATTTTTACTATATTAATTTATGTTCAAATTCCTTTTCTTTTTCCTTCTTTTTCTTAAGTGGAAAGCTTACCTTATTTATTTTTAGGCCTTTCTTCTTTTCTAATATTTGTATTTAAGGCAATAAATAAGCCCTGTTTTAGCTGCATCTCACAAATATTGATGTTTTGGTGATTTTATTTTTATGAAGTTCAAGATATTTTCTAAGTCCTTTTGGGCTCTTTCTTTGACATATTTATTTAGAGGTGCATTGTTTAATGTTCAACTATTTGGGATTTTTCCAGATAGCATTTTCTTGTTGGTTTTTATATTGGTTCCATTGTTGTCAGAGAACATATTGTGAATTTGAATCTTTTTAAATTAATTGAGTTTTGTTTTATGGCCAAACATATGGTCTATTTTGGTGCATGTGTTATGTTCAATTAAAAATAACATACATTCTACTGTTCTTTGGTAAAGTGTTCTATAAATAAGTATTAATTAGGTCAAGTTGTTTGTGCTGCTCAGTCTTCTGTATCTTTACTGATAGTCTGTCTACACAGTCTGTCACTACTAAGATACGAGTGTTGATACCTCCAATTACAATGGTAGATTTTTTTCTCTCTCCTTTCAGTGCTGCCAGATTTTGCTTCATGGATTTTGAAATTCTGTTTAGGCACTTAGAATACAGGATTGTTGTATAATATCTAGGCATTGACTCATTTATCATTATGAAATGTCCTTTTTTATCTCTATTAATATCCCTTGATTTGAAGTTTACCTAATTGTATCCACTACAGCTTTCTGAATACTAGTATTTGCATCATACATCTTTTTTCATCCTTTTACTTTAGTCCTATTGGCATTTTTATACTTGAAATGAGTGTACCTTAAAGTATAGGCAGGATACAGTTCACTGTTGGTTTTTTGTCCTCTTTGATAATCTCCGACTTTTAGAATGCTTAGATGATTTACATTTAAATAGTTTTTGACATAGTTGGACTTAAATCTACCATCATGTTATTTGATTTTGATTTCCTTTTCTTTTTCTCCTTTCTTCTGGATTCATCAAGTTTTGTTAATATTCCATTTTGTTTCCACTATTGGCTTATTAGCCATACATTTTTGTGTATTTTTTGTGGCTACCCCACAAAATTTTAAATTATATATCTTTAACTTAATATACTTAAATTATATGTATGACTTAAGGACCTTAAAGCATTTTCCCATACTATTTCTCTTCCAATCCATTGTGCTTTTGTCATGGCAAATTTTGTATATGTATATGTAGTGTGTATGTGTGTTTGAAATGCCATAGCATATTTTTTCTTTAAATGGCAAATTATTTTTAATGATTTTTAAAAATGAAATCAAGATGTTTTTCTATTTACCTGCATATTTACAATTTTTGATGCTTTTATTTTTGTCATCCACTTTTTCAACTGGTATTTCATTGTATCTGAAGAACTTCTTTCAACATATCTTTTGGTATACACTTGTTGGCAAAACATTCTTTCTGATTTATTTGCAAATGTCTTCAATGCTTAATTTTTGTAAATTAATTTCTTTTTTTTTAATTTATCTATTCATGCAAACATGCCCCATGTGCCATGCCCATGTTAGAGGCCACAAATGGACTAAAAATATTATTTGCCAACAAGAGGAAAGACCCATCCAAATGTAGATCAAGTCTTTGTAAGATAATTTCACTGACTGTATTCTAGTTTGACTGTTGTTATTTAGGTCATCATTTTAAAGATTCCATTTCACTGACTCTAGCTTACTGAGTTTTTGATGTGTCTGTGGTCATTTTTTTCCCCTCTGTACAAATTATGTCTTTTTTCTCTATATGCTTTTAAGATTTTTTTCTTTGTTTCTAGCTTTTAGTAATTTAATTATAATGCACCTTAGTATGATTTTCTTTGTGTTCATCCTTTTTGCTGTTCATTAGTCTTCTTGAATCTGTGGATTTATAGTTTTCATCAAATTTGTAGAATTTTGAACAGTTTTAGAATTTAATTTCTTCATATTTCTTCAAATGTTTTTATTTGTCATTCCTCTTCTTTTTTCTGGTATTCTAATTCCGTGTTTGTTACATGGCTCACTACTGTTAACTCACAAGTCTCTGAGACTCTTCTTTTTAAAAATCTTTCTTTTCTTTTATTCTCAGTGCTTTATTTTGGGTAGTTTGTTGTTATATCTTCAATTTCACTGATCTTTCCTTCTGCAGTGTCAGATCTGCTGTTAATTACTTCTAGTGATAGGTTCATTTCAGATATTGTATATTTTATCTTAAGAAGCGTTTTTTGATTCTTTTCTTCTATTTTCTATATCCTTATCATTATGTTTTTCTTTAAATCTTTGAGCATATTGACCATATTAATAATAACGGTTTTAGCATGCTGCTGCTAATTCCATTATCTTAATTATTTCTATGTCTGCCTATGTTAATTGATTTTCCTCTTGGTTTTAGTTACATTTTCCTACATCTTCACAATTTAGTAGTTTTGATTAGTTTTGGAGCACTGTGATTTTGTATTTTTGACTACTGGATTTGTTAAATTTCTCTAAAGCATGCTACAGTTTGCCATGACAGGGAATGGCAGGCAATAAAGTTATTTGTAGATCATTTTGATGCCTTTGTGGTTTGTGTTCAAGCTTTGGGATTGGGGCATTTGTAGAGTAGTGTCCACTCGAAGCCTTGTTTAGCATCGTTACTAAAGCATAATTCTTCTGGGGCATTACGGAATGCCCCATATATTAACAAAGAGATCTTTCCATTCTGGCTGATGGGAATTCAAATGATTTCTTGCCTAGCATGAGCTCTGGGAATTATTTGCCATACAGATCTCCAATAATTGTTCTTTTCTTGAAAGTTGTTTTTTGCCTGGCCCATAACAACTGTGTTCTATCTCCCTTCTCTCCCAAATTTTAGTAGCCTTGGCCTCACTGAACTTAAATCTCTATCTCCTTCGTGAAGAGAGACAGCAGATTCTTTTTGGATTTCTGTACCCTTCATTCAGTCTTAAAGCTTCTTAGTGGCAGAAAACCAAGGGCTACTTTTTTCCAGTGATCACAGTTCTATAATATCTATTCTCCAGTGACTAAAAATGGTGGTTTCATATATTCTGTCCACTCTTTTAATTGTTTATAATAGAAAAATTATTCTTAGCATAATTACTACATCACAGTCAGGGAGGAATTGAATTTATTTTAAAAACACATTTAAATATGTTTTTCTGATGAGTAAAAATTCAATTTTCTATTTTTACCAAAATGTCAACCACAGCAGATTTACTACACATGGAAATGATAATTTTATCTTATGAAAAAATCATTTCCAAAACTTTATAAGAAATCTAAAGGTCAGGTCATGAATATAAATGTAGCTGGATATATGTTCCCCTTTTTCCTTGCTTGCTCCACTTTGATTACCTAGCACGGCCTATGATTTCTCAGTCAATCAATGGGCTATGTCAGGTACTATGTAGGCACAATGAGTTTAAAAATATCTAAAAATATTATTATTCCACTTAAGTAGGTTATAATCTAAAAAACCAAAGACATAAAACTAAGTATCAGCTGAGTTAACTTATTAATTAAGTATAAAACATGAAGTAGTAGAATTTTTTAGAGGATAGAGAGGGCACTGTTGTCTAGCATGAGCAGAGAATTCTAATGATCTGGTCTTAACTGGACAGTTCCAACAGAAATTCTATGGACAAATCACTTTACATGACTCACTCAGAAGTGCCAGAGAGTAAGAGAGTTCCTAGGCTAAGTTCATACCCTAAACTGATTGCATTATTTCAGAATAACAAGTTTTTCTCTTTTTGCATAGTCTTCTCATATTTTTTTCTACTCATGGGCTGGTAGAGTAGCTGTATGCTACTCTGTATGCTGGTTATAATTATATGTAGTTATATAACCAGCTATATGCTGGTTATAATTATATGTAGTTCATATTTTTAATTAATCTATATTGCTTATACTTTGCATATCCTTTGGTTACTAAGTTCTGACAACTGGCCTTAATATAAGATTCCATGAGTGTCCTTCTGGTGACCAGAACTTTAGTGGGTTTTGACTGGTTAATTTCACACATGATTTGATTTCTCTGATTATCAGTGAGTAAAATAAAATTGCAACATCCTGCAGTGAGCTGCTGTACCACATGCATCTTACATTTTATGTGGTAAACAATAGTTCTTATTTGTTTTTAGTAAGTATCTAAGACAATCCACTTCAATGAAGCCTGCAGATGAAATACCAAACAGTACAATTCTCTGTAAAGTGGGTGAAAATATGTCTACCCACATTAATGAAGAGGGACATGCTTACTATTATAATAATTGTTATCACTGAATGGTCCCACCTTCTCCATATAGGGAGAAATATTTACTATGGTTTAGTTCAAGGTCAGTGGTTTTGGGAGGTATCTACACGTGCAAAGCTTTAGGTAGCCGTACCGTTTACTTTCTGTAGAGCTACTTGCTGAGAGGAGTTTTAAAATTCAGTAAGACATGGATGATGTTGATTTCCATAATTTCATGTTCCTTTAACAGAATCTGTTTCTCTTAGAGGTTTTTCCTTAGTTCAGGCTTTAAAATTGACTAAGAACTAAAGAATTTAGTAAAGAAACTAAACTTATGTGAATTTCAAGGCACAGTATGGAGGAGGTAGATGGGAGAGGTAGATGGAATGCCTTAAATTGTTACTAAGAAATGAATTTCCTGATTGAGGAAGGAGAACCACAGTGATTCCTGCTCTGAGGAGGTATCTTGAGATTCTCTATTATGTCCTATAATTTTATTTATAGTTTGCCATGAGGAGAAAAGGACATTAATGCTATTATCTACGAACTTTGGAGAATTCTCTGACTGGGACTTAGAAGAACTGGTCTTATTTCCTATTTTTATTTCAAACAACTAGGTGAACTGAGGTAAGCCAATATGACTTTGGGACTTAAGTTTCCTATGAATAATATGAGGAAGTTGAACTAGATAGTCTGTAGGTTTTCTTCCAGCTTATTTCACAACTTTATAAGTTTTAAATTAGGAGGATAAAGCTTAGAAACTTAGAAATAACCATGACTGGTTTGCATTAATGTTTCATCCAGCTCCCAGATCTGTGCAAACAATGGCCCTTGGGAATGACCCATGAGTGGACGTAATTTTTCATCCTGACATCAACCTTAGAGGTAGAGTGTGCATCAGCTTCTCTGTAATCTCCATTGATGTCACTGTGGTACATAAATTCAGCCAATCACCTTTAAAATCCACTTAAATTTGCTGTCAATGCCTACCTCTTGGGAGTTAAGAGTTTCATAAGAGTATTATTCTCTATATAAATAAGTGCTCCCTTCTCCCTCTTTTTCTGTCATAAGTTTCCTTTGCTCAGTTTTAAAAAGGATCTCCTTGAAAGGAGACTCATCCTACTGTTTGGATTTTGAAAGTTAAATCTATGCTTGTTTTAGTCACATCAATCATCACTTTTTTATATTTTTAGGATTTTAATCTGCTTGGCATCCTCTGATTTTGTCTTTCTACCCTTTTGAGTCCCTTCTTGTATTGCTGGCTGTCTTCCCTAGCTCTACTTCCACTCTGAATCCTTGTGATTGCTTTAGTATTCCTTCTCTGGAATTTTACCAGTTCCATTTTGCATTCCTGGAGGTACAGCAACAAAGAAATATATATATATATATATATATATATATTTAGGCTTGTAGAAGCAGCAGCAAAGGGAAGGGCAAGATATTTTCTTGTAGTTTTGCAATGTATTTTTTCTTGTATTTTGGTTTACAGAAGCGCAATGAGTCTTTGTTCTCAAGAGGCCACCTTCTACCTACCTAATTGAAATTAGATTTTTTTTAAAAGTGTGTTGTATTTAGTCTTTCTTTTTCTCTATCTTCCTCTTTCCCTTTCTCTTTCTCTCCTTTCTTCTCTTTCTCTTTTTCTCTTTTCCCTTTCTCTCATTCTAGCTTAAATAAACCAGCAATTTGGGCTGTGGCATTGTCTTAGTCTGTTTGGGCTGCTATAATGAAAGACCATAAACTGGGTGGCTTATAAACAACAGAAAGTAATTTTTCATAGTTCCAGAGGCTGGAAGTCCAAGACCAGGTGCCGGCGAGGTCAGGTGAATTCTGGTGAGAGCCCTCTTGCGAGTTGCAGATTACTGACTTCTTGCTGTGTCCTCATTTCTGTCTGGGGCCTCTTTTATGAGCACACTAATCTCATTCATGAGGGTTCTGCTCTTATGATCTAATGATCTTCCAAAAGCCTGCTTCCTAGTACCATCATCTTGGAGGTTAGGATTTCAACATATGAATTTTGAGGCAACACAAACATTTAGATTATAGCAGGCATTCTAAAATGGGAAATTCTATTCTCCAGTGATTTATTACCTAAATTTCAGTTTAAGACACTAAACATTAAGAAAGATTATTATGTACTACCATAAATCTATATCCTTTAAATTCTTGGAAGCATCATAAGCCTCATTTAAATGCGCAACATCAAAATTAAAAACAGGGATTTTCTGGAAAGTAATGGGGAATACCACAGAGGATATAGAGTCAGGAGTAACTAATAAAGGCCCTGAGAGACTCAAACTAAGAACTTAAGACATCTAAGCTTGAGCTATTTTAGTACTCATTTGAGATATATTCCTTTGTTGTCCTATGTCTTTCTTTTACTCTCTTTAGACCTAGTCCCTTTCAAGTTCAATCACTTTAAATTTATGATTTCTTCTTTCTCTTGATTTTATCTCACCTGCAATAACATGTGTTTCATTTGTTCTTGTATGTGCTACATCCTGATGGGCAGGAGGGATTCACAAACAGCAGAAGAGGGCAGAGTTCTAAAATGTACTGAGCACCTGCTATATGCCAGGCACTTTAGTAGGCATCTCTTTTTTATTGTTTCCCAAAATCCTCACATTATCCCTGTGAGAATTGTCATATTCTTTCTTTTACATAATTGTTATCTGAGGCCTATGAAATCATTTCCCCTAGGACATGTAGGTTTACCCCGCCAGTGTGCAGCTTTTAAACACCTCCGTTAACCATGGCATTAAGAGATTTTTAGAATCAAGAGTTTTTGTTGTTAAATTAACCTTTGTTTGAACATTGCAATATAGAGCAAATCTCATCATAAGATATTTTTCTCCCTTCATTCTTATTTTTCAGAAGAACAAAATTTACTGCAGAATTTTGTAGGTCATGCAGAATGGCTCAAACTAAGTCTTTTCATAAAATAGGTCTTCAGGCATACTGAGCACACGCTTTATGCACCTATATGCTATTCTATTATATCGTGTTCATTGCCCTCATATAATCAAGAACCAAGGGTTGTGCCTTCTTGTGCTAAGGAAGAAGTTAGAGGTGGCCTTTCTTTATCTGGACTAATTTCGATTGTAGTTGTTGCTGGTAACTTTTAATATTTTTAGAATGATGTCATGGGTTAAATTATAATTGCTGGAAACTTCAGAGACCTTACAGTGAGTGACTTTCTTTACTTATATCTAAATTTCTAAAAGAGTCTGGAATGATCGGAGATAGTGGACAATGCAAAGGAAGAAATAAGGCATTAAATAAAACAAAGTTTCTTTTTTTTCTTTTTTTTTCTCTTTCAAAAATTTTATTTCGCTGAAAATCATTTAATTGTACACTTAAAATGGAGTGTTGCTTGTATGTAGGTATAGTTGGAGCACTATGTATGTACTCTCTGGACTACTTTGACAGAGTAGGTTTTTGAATGTAACAAGGTAAGTCAACTTGAATGGTAACAAAGTTTCTTGATAGGTCTCATTTGAAATATTCATTTGGAATTGGAACAGAAATTTATTTGAAACATCTATCTACTGATGAACATGCATGCTATGCTTCTAATGTTGACAAGTTATCAGTAAGCTAATTTTGTAATTGTGTATGGTCTACTGAACACTGAATTTCCTAAGTAGAGAATACTGTAGTTTCCTTCTCAGGGGCCCTCAAGAGAAAAAGAAGTAATTAATGTTGATAGTCCTTCACTCCCTAAGTGCCATAAGTTGCAAACCTACTCATTTGTAATTCTAGCCACAAATTCTTTTTCTCAAATTAATTTAGGTACTAACTGGCGGCAGACAGAATGCATATTTAAAATAATCACTACTATATATATATATATATACACACACACACACACACACATATGAACATATACATTCTTGGGTCACTAAAAAGATGATTCAAACATTTCTATATAAGAGAGAAAAAAATTAAATAATGGATGTGATGGGGTTTATATTTTTCATTATTCCTTCCAAATTCAATACATGTATTTATGTTTCATAACTGGTAGTCAGTTTGAGTGATTTCACTCAGTATGATACCACTTGATGTTTCATCAGCCATAACATATAGAGACTTCCACTGTACCAGAAACAAAATTTTTTATCTTTTATATTTTTTACTAAATATTAAATATTTTTCACTCGAATGTTTAACGCAGCAAGTATAGAAAGTCTAAATATGAGGATAGGAAATACAGTAATTCTCAGAGGCATAGGGGTCTGGTTCTGCCTGCTCCTTTCCTGGTTTCCACTGATTTGATTCTTTAGTTACTGAATATCAAATTACCTAATTCTCCCCTGTCTTTGGCCCCCCTCAGTAGGGGTTCTTAACCTTTCTGGGTGCCCTGTACCCACATGGAAATCTGGTGAAGCCTGTGTATCTCTTCTCAGAATAATGTTTTAAAATTCATACAATAAAATACATAAGAACACAAAGAAAACCAATTATATTGAAATGGAGTTATTGAAGTATTAAACATTTTTGTGAGGTAGTAATTAATGTGATTCCTTATTAATGCATTAAATAACACTATTTAATGGTGAATCTAGTAACTGCCATCATTTTGAAGTTGTGATCAACCTAAATGATATGTCAAGATTTAAGAAAAGTCATAGTGAGATATGAAAATACCTGATTTCTATTGATGACAAAGTCACAGTTATTCCTTTATATTACTGATTACTTTCTTACATCCATAACTGAAGAAAAATTCTTATTTTCAGGCAGAGAGTGGTAAAGCTAAGAATATCTTTTTATCCTATCCAAGGACTACCTGAATTCTATCCATGGCCCCACTAGAAAGGTATGGACCTGAGACTAAGAACACATGCCTTAGAATAACACACTTGCTTTCTAGTAGGAAGTGCTAAATGCAGTCTTATCTTACCATTTATAATTGGCAAGGATAAATTCTTTGCTATATCCTTTAGCCTTTGTTGGAGAATTCTTCTCATGCCACATAGTACATTAGAACTTAGCATGTAAAAAACAGACCTTGGGAAAACAGCATAAACAGCATGTTGTACTTGAGATATATTTCATAAATTTCATACTTCAAATTAAGTGCAAGACATAATTTGTTTTACGTGTAAAAGAGGTATTTATTGTAAGAAACCTCAGAAAGAATGGAAATGGGAAATCTGCAGTCATCAAGAAGTCAGTCAGTTAGTTTCTCTCCCACTTCCTGCCTAGTCTCTCATTTTTGTACTGTCTTTGGGACTTCCCTATTCTTTGTGACTTTTTCCCCCTCTTCTTTCTATCTACAGCCACCTACATAGCTGATGAGTTTATTTTCCTTAAATTTAAATGAATGGCAGGATGCCATTTTCAATGAATCCTAATTCCAAATTTTTTTAGACACAAAACCTAACTGGTTTAATTCAAATCTGGTGGCTCCTTTTCAACACCTGGCTTATATCTTCTTGCTCTTTCCCTACCACAGATCATGTCCTGGATCTACAGAGCCACCAACATCTAGACCCATGAGCAGCAACTAAATGACCAACCATCCCATCCCATCCCATCCCAACCCAACCCAACCCAACCCAATCCATTCCATTCTATCCTATCCCATCTCTTCCCATCCCATCCCAATCCATTCCATCCCATCTCATCCCTTCCCATCCTGTTCCATTCCATTCCATTCCACTCCACTCCACTCTACTCCATCTCATCCCTTCCCTTCCCATCCCATCCTATCCCATCCAATCCCATCCCATCCCATTCCATTCCACTCCACTCCACTCTACTCCATCCCATTCCATCCCATCCCATCCCACTCCATTCCAGTAACCAAGAACCAACTGCCAGGTACCATGCTAAGCTTTGAGAACGAGAAGCTAAATGAGACATGGCCCTTTTCTGAAGGATTCAGAATCTGGCATTAGAGAGAATTACTTACACAGAAGAAGCAACTTACATGTAGTGCATGTCAGATTCTGAAAAGCAATATAAGAGAGAAGTGATAGCAAGTCAGAAGCAAATAATAACTAAATACTATCATAAATTGCATAAGACTCTAGGAAAGTTAACATGAAGGTCAATATAGCAAACCTGTTGTAAAAACATGTCAGATGTTATACCTCTAGACCTAACCACTCTTGTCATAATTACCATGCATTCTCCTTGTAGCTCATTCATATAGTTGGTTCCTATAAGATTGCACTTTTCAAACAAGAAGGCATGTAAATGTGAGTTCGTGTAGTAGTTTTCCAGAAGATGTAGAGCGGTACAAATAAACATGTTACATTATTGCAAATCATCACTTTCTTTGAAAATTCTGAGATACAAAAATAGAATTCATCTCATGGATACTGTCTTAAGAGGCCAGGCTCACTGTGACAAAAGTCAACTGGTGAGCATTTCTACAGAATTTCTGGGTGTTGTTTATACTTGAATCTGTCCCACACATATGGGAGTAAGCCCACTGCATATGATAGCATGTGTGTATACTTAGACAAACAAAACCAGTGGATCTCTGGAGTCTGTTAGAAGCTGGGGCCACTCATACTATAAACAACTTTGTAGGCAAAATCTTGAACACATTTCAAACTTATTGTGTATCCTTCTGTCAGAAGGAATAGCATAGGCTATGTTGCCATAACCAACAACTTCCAAAACTCAGTGGCTTACATATTAGTTTTCTATTGTTGCATAATAAATTACCCAAAACTTGGGGGCCTACAACACATCCATTAATTATCTCCCAGCTTCTGCAGCTCAGAAGTTGGAGTTCTGAGTTCTCTCTATCATAGTCTTACCAGGTTGCAGTAGGCTGTTGGCTGAGGCTGCAATTTCATCAGAGGCTTGACCTAAAAGTGATCTGCTTCTAAGTGCTCCAGTTTTCTTGGCAATGTATCTCATTTTGGCTGTAGGACTGAGGCTGTAATTTCATGTTTGAGGCTACTCTTAGCTCCTAGGAGCCGTCCCCCGTTCTTACCACTGGGCTTCTCCAGCACAGACCCTTATTCTACGGCAGCTTACTTCTTCAAGGGTAGTGAGTCTCTGGTGCATCTGCTAGCAAGACAGAGTTATATGTATGTTGTGCCATAATCACAGAAGTGATCTCCCATCACCTTGGCCAAATTCTGTTGGTTAGAAGGAAATCAGAGAAGCAAGTCCCACCCATGCTTAAGGGGAGGGGATTATACAAAAGCATAAACAGCAGGAAGTGTGCATTACTGGGGGTCACCTCAGGTGTGTCCACCAGAACTTAAGCAATATAAGTTTATTTCTCAATCATATTTGTATGTGTATATTCGTTGAGAACAATTAGAGGCCCAGGCCAATGGAGGCTCCATCTTGACACGTGCTTGCTTGATCACCACAGCGGTGGGTAAGGAGATGACACCTTGTGTGCTGATTCTGAATGTGACTTGGCTTGGAAATGACTCCGTCATTTCTATTCACATTTTATTAGCACAGCAAGTTAAGTAGCTATCCCTAACTTCAAAGAGAATAGGGGATAGCAATATCACCATGTGCTAGAAAGAGAAAAGAAAAGGAAATACTTCTTATCCACTACTGACGTCTGCCATACCTGTTCACCATATGAGCAACCAGCATAAGCTCACTTCTTAGCACCTGCATCATACTTGCCTCAGTTCAAATTCCCCACTCACTTTCAGTCTGGCAGCCTGATTATTCTTGGTCCCATAAAATAGCTCATGTTATAGCACTTTCTCTTTTCTGAATTAAAGTCGTTAATTGTAAAAATTTGGGGCCTCTAAACCTGCTGATGCTGTCCACGTTTTTTCTAGTAAAGCTTTGCTATAAATTGCTCCAAGTCTGATTTTTCAAAGTGACTTCTAAGCACTTTGCTGAATAGTTTACTTAAGAAGATCCATATATTTTTAAATGTTTCTGGCCCATTCTTATCCTGTTGATAGTCAGAAATTTGACCTTCAGTCCTTGGCTTTTCCATTTTCCTGAAAATCTATTCTATAATAGTATTATAAGATATACTGTTTGCAAGGTAGTTCCACTGGTGTCTTTGGGGCCACATGCCATATCCTCTCACTTTTTTATTAATTGCTATTCTCTACTCTCAAGACTTGTGGCTATATTGTAGCATTTCAGGAGCTTGTTCTTTCCACAATCCCAAATCCTCTT
This sequence comes from Lepilemur ruficaudatus, assembly GCA_963574885.1. Lineage (NCBI taxonomy): Eukaryota > Metazoa > Chordata > Mammalia > Primates > Lepilemuridae > Lepilemur > Lepilemur ruficaudatus. The sequence continues at coordinate 39,502 of CAUYRT010077556.1, forward strand.
TTGCATCCCCTAACTGTATGATCCCTTAAAATGTATTTTATTTCCAGTAGCTTGTAGCCTTGTTTAGGGATCCCTATGCCTGCTTGATCGTCAATAATGTGGTAGTAGTCCAGGCACCAAGGACCAGTTTAAATGTATTTGCAACAGACTTTTTCCCTCTTCTAGGAAAGATTTCTTTAATTTCTTAAAGCCTGGGATATCAGTTAAGTTATATTGAAAACAATTTCCAGTTATCTGCTTCATGTGGGAGTTTCTTAGAATTGCTTAGTCTAATAAGTTCACGTACAACTTTATATATTCCTAGCTTTCCATTTGACACCATTCAATAGGGTAAGAGTCATTTCCAAAACTTTGCTTTGACTTTGAGGTACATTTCAAGAGTAGTCAGGACTTGTGCCTGATCAGGCTGCTGTGTATCCTTATTCAAAACTTTCAATAGATTTGAGTCTAGGCAAGAACATCCATAACCTTGATTGTGTTCCAGGGTGGAAGATTACATAGAAGAGATAGCTGGCCACACATGCTAGATCACAAGGTCCGAGACAGGGAGCCTAAAATGACACTTGAGTGAGCACGGGCCATGAGAAGTTTGTATAAGTTGCTTGAAACAAACTCCCAAGGTTTTATTACTTTAATTTTTATACCCTTTTCTTGGCCATCACCTGACTGCTTCTATTTTTTTTCTATCATAATTTTATCCCTGACACATAAATACAAAATTCCAACTTTCACCAGTTGGCCAGAAAATTTCTGTCATGCAAGCATTTCATGAATTGATAACTTTACTGTAGATATGCAGCAACACATGGGTGGGAATCCCATTTTAAAACATGGGCTATCATCCATCACCAAGTCCTTTGTCTCTTGCCCTGTTTCTTCCTGTCACAGGAGAAACCAACATATTTTTATTTTTCTTCTGCAGAATAGATTGTGGAATGGTTCTGTTCATACTCAGGCCTTTTACCTTTTTAGATAGAAAATTTTCCAATACATTAATATGCAAGTTCTATCTAAAAAGAGCTTGCATGTTAATTTATGTCGAACACACATAGTATACTTTTAAAAAGACATTACAACAGGAAAAAGCTCTCCTTTTGCTAGTGTAATTATATTTATGTTTATAACAAATAACGTATGATAGACATGAGTGATATAGTGTAGACGTTGGGAACACAGAGGAAGGGATAATTGATTTTCATGTAGAGAGTTGAGATAAGGAAGTAAAAATGAGACGGGCAACCTAGGACACAGAAACAGCAGATGTGAAAGTGTTGGTGATTAAAGAAAGATGAACAGAATGGCATTTACACAAAGGCTAGGAGAGAGAGAAGGGGATTGATGTGAAATGCTGGAAAGGTAGAAAGGAATCCTGCTCTTGTCCATATAAATACCTTGAAGGGTCTTCTGAAAGATTTGGAGAGACTGCAGAATGGAGGCATTATTCTTGGAGCTTTCTTCTCCTTAAAATTTCTGCTTCAAGGGGCAAGAAAGAATTGAAACTTTGCAAAGTAACCAAGCAACAAGATAGAAAATATTAAATCAAGCGACAGTGGCATTTTATTTAATATTTCATAATAGTGCATATTGTACTTAGGACTATATGGCATATACAAAAGTAGCAGAATCTCATATTCTAAAAATTCTTTCCATGTGTACGTAGCCATAGTAAACTAGTAAGCATTTGCTCAAGCATTACTTGACAGCCAGAATGTATGATTTTCTTTTTTAAGCTTGACTGGAAAGCTTAAATTACATGAGATCTAACTAAATTTAAAAGGTGCTTATATTTTAATATATTTCATTTTGAAAAATTTGATATTTTTGTGAGGTTAAAAAGAAGGTAGGATATTGAACGTGTATTGACCATCGGTAGGTAGAGAAGGGCTCCTTCCTCCCTCCCTCCCTCCTTACCTCCCTCCCTCCTCCCTTCCCTCCCTCCCTCCCTCCTTCCCTCCCATTCTTCCTTCTTCCTTGCTCCTTCTTCCCACAAATATTTCTTGAATGCCTGCTATGCGACAGAGACTGTGCTAGGTACTGGGAGACACATTGGCAACTACAATATTGTGGGAAAAGAGTGTTCTAGAGGCACATAGGAGGAGCTTTAACCTAGACTTGAGGGATTAGGAAAATATTCCAAAGAAGTTAATTCTAAGTGAAATTTGAAGAACAAGGAATGTTAAACAGGGTCTAAGAGAGGATTTTGCACACTGAAAGAATTAGTAGACTTTTAAATAAGTAGTGAATTTGTAAAATAAAATAAGTATTAAGATTTTAAGTTCAACTTATAGATTTTGAAATAGTATTTAGAAACGTGTTGAAAAATTAATAATCAGGTTGACTTGTGATTAATTGGGATAAACTCAAATTGAACACACTAAATCACTTTAAGCAATCAGTCCCATCTATTACTTTAATTAATAAAATCTCCTTCAGTGTAGAAATCTTACGATGAAAAATAAAGCAAAATACAAAAATAGTAAGCTCAGAGAGGTGGATTATATATTTTATACAGAGGAGTCACGGAAGGCCTTTTTGATGAAATAGCTTTTCAGCAGTGGCCTATAGGAAATAAGGGAAAGAATCTTGAAAATGTCTGTGCAAAGAACATTCTAGGAAAAAGGAACAGCATGTGCAATACAAAGCTGTTCAGGTACGTGCAAAGATGTGTGTATTTCCTGTATTTTTTATTAATACATAATGGTTGTACATATATTTATGGGGTATATGTAATATTTGATATATACATACAATGTGTACTGATCAAATTAAGGGATGTCCCCTAATTTGGGGTGTCCAGCACCTCAAATATTTATTTCTTTTTGTTGGGAACATTTCAAATCTTCTCTTCGAGCCATTTTGAAATACACTATAAATTCTTGTCAACTACAGCAGACCTACTGTGCTATTGAACACTAAAACTTATTCTTTCTATCTAATGATACTTTTGTAGCCATTACTAACCTCTCATCATCCCACCCCTGACCCTTTGAAGCCTCACAGAAAGACAAATACCACATTTTCTCGCTCATATTGGGAGCTAAAAACATTGATGTCACAGAGGTAGTGAGACAAAATTTTTAAGAGTTAACTGAAAGCTAAAGATGTAATCGGTTCAGTAAACACTAAAAATAAAGCATAGCTAAAACATCAACAGAGGACATAAAATGGAATATTAAAAAGTATTTGATTCAACATCTTCTAAAGTACCCCCCAAAAAGGCATGGAAGGAAGAACAAAAGAACAAAGAGCTCCGGAATACACAGTAAATACCAAGATCATAGACTTCAACACAGACATCTCAATAATTAGATTACATATATATAGGGTAGAGAACCCACATAAATGGCAGAGATTATCAGACAGGATTTTTTAAAAAATAAGAATACTTTACATGTTGTTTGCAAGAAATACTTTAAAGACAAAAATACAGTGACACAGCCAAGGTTTAAGTTAAAGGACAGAAATAAATGCATTCCTTTGAAAGACTAAGCATAAGAAAGCAATATTAGATAAAAAGGTCAAATAATCAAAAAGATATATTAATCTTAAACATGTATGAATCAAACATAGATGCTTCAAAATTCGTTAATCAAAAATTGTCAGAACTAAAAGGGAAAAGATAAATTTGCAATCATATTTGGAGATTTAAAAAAATCCTCTTTCAGTAATTGAGAGGATGAGTTCACACAGATCAGTTAGCACATAAAAGAGTTGATTAACACTTTCAACCAAATTAACCTAATTGACATTAGCAGAACACTCCAAGCTAAAACAACTGAGTACATGTTCTTCTCAAATAAATAAGAAATTTCCGTAAAAATAGACCCCATTTTGGACCATGTAAAAAGACTTAATGCATTTTAAAGAAAAAATAATACAAGGTAAATTATCTGCCTATAAGTAAATTTTCTGCCCCTAAACTAAAAATCAATAGCAACAAAGACTTAATAAAATGTCCCAAATATTTCAAAATTAAACACAATAACTTCCAAATAACTCATGTTAAGCACAAATAGATCAAAATACAAATTGAGAGTCCAAAAATAGACCCACTAGTAGGAATTCAAGAGGTTGTTGACAAAAGTACCAAAGCAATTCAAAGAAGAAACATAAAGTTTTTTTCCAGCAAATGTTGCTTTGTCAATTGGAGATAGGACAAAAACCAAAAAATAAAAAGAAAAAAAAGAAAAAAAGAGCCTCAACATTTTCTTCATATCATACACAGAAATCAAGCCAGGCACAGAAAGACAAAATATTATATGTTCTTATTAATATGTGGGAGTAAAAGAAAATATTGAACTATGAAGATGGTCAGTGGAATGACGGTTACCAAAGGCTGTTGAAGGATAGTGGGAGGTGGGGGTTGGATAAAGTGGATATGGTTAATGGATACAAAAATACAGTTATATGGAAGGAATACGATCTAGTGTTCAGTAGCACAGTAGGGCTATTATAGTTAAGAATAATTTATTGTACATTTCAAAATAACAGAACAATTGGAATCGGAATGTTCCTAACACAAAAAATGATAAATGCTTGAGGTGACTGATACCTTAATAACCCTGATTTAATCATTACCCATTAAATGCTCAAATCAAAACATCACATGTGCCCCATAAATATGTAGCTAGCATGCATCCATTATAATTCAAAATAAAAGAATTAAAAAATGGAATCATTTGAGGTGCATGACACATTGAAACATTACAGTTGAAAGTATAATGCTCCAGACATTGATGTGCAATTCATAAAAATTAAAAATGGATCACAGACCGAAATGTAAAATGCAAAACTATAAAACTCCTAGAAGTTAACATGAGAAAATTTATAGATGACCTTGGGTTTGGTGATGACTTTTTAGATACAACACTAGAGGCACAATCCATGAAAGAAATAACTGATAAGCTGGACTTTTTAAAATTGAAAATTTCTGCTTAACAGTCTCCTGTTAAGAGAATATAAAGACAAGCCACAGACTGGGAGAAAATATTGGCAAAAGACAGATACGATAAAGAACTGTTATCAGAAATATACAAAGAACTCTTAAAACTCAACAAAAGAAAACACCAACCGGATTAAAAAGTGTGTGAAAGACCTTAACAGACCCTTTATCAAAGAAGATGTATACGGATAGCAAATATACATTTGAAAAGATGCTCTCCACAACATATGTCATCAGGGAAATGCAAATTAAAACCACCATGAGACACCACTAATCACCTATTAGAATGGTCAAAGTCTGTTACAGCCCATTAGAATTTATCTTAAAAAAAAAAGAATGGCCAAAATCTAGAATACTGCCAACACCAAATGCTGATGAGGATGTGGAGCAACAGGGACTCTCATTTATTGTTGGTGGGGATGCAAAATGGTATAGACACTTTGGAAGACAGTTTGGCAGTTTCTTACAAAACCAAACATACTTATACAGTTTGCAGGAAACACACTCCTTGGTATTTGCCCAAAGGAGTTGAAAACTTACGTTCACACAAAAACTGGCACATGGGTATTAATAGCAGTTCTATTCATAATTACCAAAATTTATAATAACCAAGATGCCCTTCTATAGGTAAATGGATAGACTACAGTATGTCCAGATAATAGAATATTATTTAGTATTTGATCATGTCATGATCATAAAGGATGAGGAAAGACTGAGGAACTGTCACAGATTGGAAGAGACTAAGAAGACATGACAACCAGTGTCATGTGGGATCCTTGATTAGATTCTGGAATAGGAAAATGACATTGATGGAAAAACTGGTGAAATCAGATCGAGTTCTGTGCTTTGGTTCTATGTTGTTATACTGAGGTTAATTTCTTAGTTTTGATTAATGGTCTATGGTTATGTAAGATGTTAACATAGGGGAGACATTGTGAAAGGTATATAGGAACTTTCTGTGCTATTTTATCAACTCTTCTGTAAGTCTCAAATTGTCTCAAAGAAAATTTTAAACAAAGCCACAAAGATTAAAACCAGAAACTCATTTCAAAGTCACTCCTCATATGTGTTAGCTGACATTTCCCTGGCCTCTCTGTGCAGATGAATCCCTTAATGTGTATTATTCCTTAATAATTCCTTAATACCAGGCTCTCCATGGAACATTTTGAGTGTGTACCATATTCATAGCCTCTCTAGAGAAAAGTAGCTGAAGGGACTCCATGAGGTTGCTATGGTTTGGATCATATGACATATCACTTTGCAAATGTACTAAAAAATTTAAAATTTGGCAATTTTTTTTTCTGTCTTTTCATTAGGCAAAACATTTTTTTCCTTCCCTCTCAGGATCTAATGTTGTTTCTCTGTCGGAAAGGCGTTTACACAACGTGTTCAATAATGTCTTGGTTTACATTGGTGTCCATTTGAATGTCTGCTTTTTAAGAAATGTTAGGCTACATGAATAATAATGAAGTTTTTAGCAGAAAGAAACCCTAAGTGTTAAATTTTATGTACCAGTAAGCAAAAGGACAAGTCACTGTGAGGTGAGCAGGAAATTGATAGCTGGACCTCTGAAATCAAATTGCATAGACAGTTGTCTACTCTATTTCACTATCTGAGCTGCATTTAGATAATATTTATAATATTTAAGGATTCTTTGAAATATTCTATGGCTTTAAAAACAACTATACATTTATTTTAAAAATTCAGTTCAGCACATTATCCTTTCCCCCACATTGTGATGATCTGTGAGAGTTTTTGAGACAACACTCTTGATAGCCCTAACAGGTTACTTCAGAAATCTCACAATGCTACATCAGAATAGCAAAGAATAAGAACACAAATCAAGTGGTATTAATAAAGCAAACTGAGTATCATTGAATGTAGCCCTTAGGTAAACTTCTTCCTGGACCGTAAACAGAAGCAACTTAGTAAACATTTTTAACAGTGCCCTTGAGTAAACTGTATTTGATTCACAAAGTCACATCTTCAGAAATGTTATTTAAAGATTCAAGCTGTTTATTCATTTCATGTTTTCTCTGTCATTCTCTGTAGTGTCAGCTAATGATCAAATATGTCCATTATTTTTTCTTGCAGCAGCTTTTCAACCAGGGAAATAAAAATACTATGTTGAAGTTAGATATAAATTTTCACCCTATCTAACAAGGCTATAAACTATTTGTTTACTCAGTGATTTTCACTGTTGATAAATATGGTATTCTGTCAAGTGTTGGTAGCAATATTTCTCTTGTCATTTAATAGCAATGTTAAAACTCTTTGTACCTAAAGGACATGTAGTAATACTGATACTTTGTGTTAGTTAATTTACATTTCTTTTGAAGAACTCAATTCTCTCTCCAGAGAGAGCTACCCTGGCACTATGGAATAAGCATGCTACATTAACTTTTTAAAGGTCACCAAGGAACAATTTAATGAACTGCAAACCCAAAGATAAATGTAATGCTAAGCGGCATATCCTGCTATCCTTCAAAGAGTTGACTGGGCTCCTGTTTCTGGTAATTAGGGTTGTGATATCTCATATGTTTGTTTCATGACACTCAAGTCTGGTTTATGTGACGCTGCAAAGTGGGAGGACAGATATACCTAAAAGACCATAGAAGGCCAAAGTTCCTTTCCCAGGTTATTTTCTTACAACTTACTGACTTTCTACATTAGGCAATTTACTCAGCTTTCTCTTGGTTTCATTTTACTTAAGTATTTTCAGAAAAAGGATTTGTAAAACTGTATGTCTTCCACGTGGTTATTACAGGGATCAAGTGACCGCAATGTCTGAGGTAGTTTTGTAAACTACCAAGCAAAATATAATATTATTTTCACAACAGATGGAATTATCCTCAATAGTGGTAGCCAAAAGTTTCTCTGATTCTTGCTTTTGCCCCTCACTATTTGTTTTACCTCACTGGGCACTATTTTATTTATCTATCTTTAGGCATCTGGTACATATGAAAAATATTCCAGAAGAGTATCTAAGTTACACTTTTGGGTAGCTCCGAATCTATGATTTACTCTCCCATGATTTTTTTTCTTTTTTTTTAATTCTTCACATTTTAGTGCAATACAGACATTGATCCAAAGGAATGAAGTTAAAATAATAGAATTCCATGTCGGATGAGGCAATTTCTAAAGATGGAATGTATGTGTTTTCCCTAGGTCTCTAAGTCAGAGTTTATTTATAACATTAGCAATCTTCAAATATTATGAGAAAGGGCTGCAAGTACCTAAATGTGTTAGTGTTATTTGAAATTAATTTCGTTTTGACACATTTTTAAGATCCTTTGCAATGATTGGAAAAAACATTGATTTGGAACAAAATAATAGCTCAGAAACAACTTAGAAACTTGGGAGATGAAATCTATTGTGAATTTATGCTCACAATTTGTCTGTGAGCATAATGGGGCTATAAATTCCTTTATTTTACAGATGGAACAATGTGGTCTGGAGAACTTGAACAACTTATCAAAGATGACACACATCCCTGTGGAGGAGCTGAGACCTGACACAGGTGTTGTGAGCACTGTTTCTCCACAGGAAGGCTGAAAGAGGTGACAGGGAGCAGTCCCCTTCTCCAACCAGAACAATTGCATGTGTTTCTTTTTCTGTTTCATATTGAGGATTTTGTTTAGAAAAATTGAAAAAGTATAGATGCAAACATTTTTTTAAAACAATCCATTGCTTTAGATGGAGTATTTAGTAATTGCTCCCAATCATTCCCTGCATCCTTGTATATACATCATTAATGATGATTCCATTAAAAATTGAATAGGTAAATAGTATCATGGAAGTTAGTTTAATTAGTTTAAAGTAGTGGCTTTGAAAAATTTTTGACTGCAACCGTTAAAAAGGTATACTGTAAAATCAACATAACTCAATATACAAATACATACACATAGCAGAAGTAAAAGCGCTGCAAAGAGTCTATATATTCTGATATTTTGTTATAGTTCACTAAAAATTGACTTTATAAATAGTTTAGAAAAGAGAAGTATAAAGAATGATAATTTAAAACATTTTTGTATGCTTCCACCATGTTTATTTCAATGATTAAGATAGTATGCAACCTCCTCAAAAAAAAGGTATTCTAGATTTAAAACTGACAGATTATACTATCTAATGGTGAAACTTTAAATCAAAGGGGACTTATCACCAGTTCCAGAATTAATCTTTAGTATGAGTTATTGGAAACAATGGTGTTTCACTGCACTAGAAGTTGTTGCATGGTTGGATTTTGAGGATGGGCTTTAGTAATAATGATATTGGGAATATGGGTTAGATTAGGTGAACTGAGATTTGGATAGGAACCATCATTTCTTTATGCAGTCCTATTTTATTTCAAAAATATCAAATATTCAAGAGGAACTCAGGAGGCATCCAGAAAACATCATGATGATCAGCACTGTCAAGACCATACTGAGACTTCCTGCGTGGTTGTTGAATGTCTCACATAGAGTTGTTGGTGACCATTCTCCATTTTCCCCACCTCTTTCTTATCTCTTACATTTAGTTTTCTCGAATTTTCTCCTGTAAACTTTCTTCTATTTCTTCCTTTTCCTTTTTTACTTTCTCTTGACTATGCCTTAGGCTTAGGGATAATTGCCACTTTATCTGTTTTCAGAAGGCAAATGAGTCTAAATTACTGAAGATACCTTAAGGAGTCAACCATCTAATCTCAGAGAGAGGGCTGCAAATTGTTAAATTTTGATTAGAGAATGCCGTGCCTTTTTCATTCTTTTATTATAGTAACTGTGCTTGCCACCCATCACTTCTTGCCTTGCATTATAAAAAACTGGTTCCTACGTCCTCCCAACATATTTACTGAGTACATAAACGAATAATGAGCAGAAATTTAACTTAGAAATATTTCTTCTCATTACCAGATATATTTGGATTTAATAGAGGTGCAATATACATATATCACACAGTTTAATTAAATCAACGAAACTAAAGATGACAGATACTTGGCATGCCAGCTACCATTCTTCTATGCTGGCTCCAGGCAGACATCCCTAAGCACTGATCTCCTTCCAACCAGGCAGGGACTGGGCCTCAGCGTCCTCCCTTACATGGCATTTTAAGAGATATAATTAGTTCATTCTATTTGGCATTCTAAATAATATAACGTGACTGCCATACCTCTCTTAACCGAAATGAATTCAGTCATTGAAAATTAATTTTCTTTGTAGTTCTGGTTTACATTAAGGAAATTGCCAAAGACACAGGTAAGTGAACTGCAGCCAAAGCAAGGGATCTGCTGGAAGTGGCATCTGTTGGCTCTTTTTCTGTTACTGTTATAAACTTGAATCTGCTTTCTTCCATTTGTCTTTATTAATTATCAAAGTATAAAAAGTCCTTTCCTGGAAATATTGTCTTAGGGACCCTATCACACCTTTGATATCAAATGCGACCTTACCTTCAAAGCCTTCCTGGGCTATCAAATTCACAGGCATCACAGGCAGAAATCAGCAACCAGAGGCTGTGACAGGAGAAGATCCCAGGATTGTATCCTATGCTCATGCCTAAACTCATCTTCCAGGAAGAGGAATCAGACTCCCACGATAGCCTTAGACCAGTCAGTAGATTCACTCTTTAATAATTGTTGGAAACAGCTCCCCGAATGAAAATCAGGTCATCTGAAGGAGAGTGAATCAAATGGGGTTAGAAGGGAAAAAGAGGGACAGGTATTGAATAAGCAGTAGAAAACACCTGCCCCGTGGCAGCAATGTGACCATCTAATTTTTGACCATGTGGAGTCAATTATTGACGTATATTGCCAAAGCACTAACTCCTATATCCCAGGTCTTGCCACCCTCATAAAAAGCAAAAGAAAGCTGCTAATCTCTTAGGCTTAATCATGTCATATATAGAATCTATTAATTTATTAATTTTTAGTGAACATACCTTAATAACTTATTGAGAGGGGCCTGCACATGACTTTTATAATGTTTGATGGTGTGTGGGTGGGTGGGGGAACAGTTTCTGAAATGCAGGAATTTATATAGGGACTCTGAATTGAGAGTCCGCAGCCCCTGGTTTAAATACCCTGTATTTTCTCACGAGGAATAATTTTGAAGATGAGATAGAATTGATCATTATAGAAGCTGTAGATATGGAACTGGTCATGTTATATCAAATCTAATAGAAAAATCCATTACATATACATAGTAATATTTTCAGTAATACAACTAAGTGATGCATCCACTATTTGTAAAGACTAAAGATGGCATATTTGAATTTAAATTGAGTAATATATCCACATATCTATATCTTTTTAAATTGTGCACAATCTATATTTAGTTCTATTTAGGATTTTTTTACTCTGTTTCTGTTGCAGTTCTGTGTCTTGTCATATTTTAATCTAGTTCTGGGTACATCCAGGAAATTGCTTTGGAGTGTAATATGCCTATAGAACTATATTACCATGATTTGCAAATAATATTATCACCACTATTGCATTCTCCACTTGGACAAGTATCTTACCTAGAAAATTTCTCTTAAAGGAAGCAATAAACAATTTCATTAAACATAATTTTAAATGGTGCATTTCACAGTTATTGCCAGTTTTTTTTCTGTCATCTTGGTAAATTTGCAAGAACTCTAGTGATCAGTTTTCTTCAATTCTTCTGTATCCTCCATGATATGATTGCGTTTGTCTAAGCATCAAAATCTGATCTATCATGGGACACTGTATGGATAGTCTTACTGTAATAGTCTTCTGTCTGCCCTGTAAACACAACCTTAGAGAGCTAAGTGAAGTACTTATCACAGCCTTATTCCATAGAGGTTTCCTACGGTATCCATGTGCAGATTAGACCTGGGTTCTCCTGGATGAACTGGCTTGAGAAAAAGCCCGTCAATTCATGAGTGGATTATTAAAATTTAGTATATGTTTACAATGGAATATTACTCAATTTTAACAAACGACAGCGAGCTAGCACTGCTTGTATTATCCTGGATTGAGCTTGAGCCCATTATCCAAAGTGAGGTGACACCAGATCGGAAGAATGGGCTCCACATGTACTCGTCATCAAATTGGTACTGACTGATTAACACTACGGTGCTCACATGGTGGTGGTGTTCTCCAGGGATTAGGGGGTTGGGAGGGTAGACCCACATCTGAGGGACGTGGTGAGCATTGGGGAGGGGAGGGGCATACCTCTGACTCTGCTAGGGAGAGGCAAAGATAAAAAATGTAACCAAAATGTTTGTATTCTCGTATTTTCCTGAAATAAAATTTAAAAAAAAGAAGCCATTTCAGACTTGTAGAATTAACAGGAAGGGAAAAAATATCTGCATCATGTGAGATTGGATGAATAAATTCACTTATATTTGTGATGAGTTTGTTGTGAAGGTGAGGGGCTGAGGAGAAAGAGCCCACTCTTTCTTCTGTTGTAGCAATCACAGGAAACCACCCCATGTTTGTGTTTTTCAGAAAACATCAAGCTATCACCAGCTAGTGGAATAGCAGCCTCTTTTCAACTGCCTTTGACTTTTCATTCTGCTGCTTTTGAAATGACTCTAAAAAAGTGAAAGATTAAAGGAAAGCAGACTGCCAAATACCTGAAAGGAACCAGTTTTTGTAGCTGAGCTTATGACTGTAAGCTTATACACAGGAGCTCAGGCCTCCAGTGGAAAAATAAAGGATGAAAGGGTCAAGGAATTCCTGGCCTCTGTACTCAGAGAATGTGGCTTCCTTGTTAAACGAAAAAAATGTATAGAATGCACCACTCTTGGCCCCAAATTGTGCAAGGAGTGTCTTGAGGAGGATGATGAACTTTCAGACATCTGTGAAGTGTAGATTATTTTTCCCATCATGATTACTTTAGAATGCATGAATCCACTATTCTCATGGGTCACCCAGCACACAAATGCAAGGGCAAGACCACAGAATAAAATGGGAAAGTTATATGTCTGGGCTTTTTCTACAATTGTTCATGGATTCCTAGTCAAGCTAAACTGGAAGATAATAAAGACGCTACCTGATAGACCTATGGCTGCCAGCTGATGTGAATCTGAATTTGGCACAGTTGTACCTCTGCCTTTATTTTTCATTGTCCCTTTCAGGTTAATTCTCAATATAGAGTATATGGCTTTCTACAAGTGTCTAGGCTTTCCTAGCATGCAGCCCAAAGTTTCATTACTGCTTAGAGAAACATAAATGATGGTTATCTTGGCATGTTGAGAGAAACTGTGTGAACAAGTATAGCTACTTTTCTGAAGCTCCTGCTTCAATAAGACTATTTCATATCTCACCAGTATGAGTGCCCTCATATTGCCAGTCCTAACCTTGGAGCATCTTCCTTGAAAAAGTCTGAATTGTTTTGCTCTACCCGTCTTCAGTATTTTATCTTGGTTCTCACAGATGATTAGGCTCCACTTAAATAAATTTTTCATGTGCTGTGCTCCTCCTAGCAAGGTAGAAATTGTTGGAAAACTGTTCTTGAGCTGTTAGGAAGGCTTTTTTCTTATTCTGATATTCATCACTGCTTTTATTATTACCACAATAGCAAAGCATAATCTTGCCCAAAAGGGAAATCATTATTTCACATTCATAAATTTGGAAGTACCTGTCATGCAAAATGCTGAAGGCATCCTTTAATTATTATTGTTTGTTTCTGATAAGCAAGAAAGGTAGACCATATGATTGATTCCTGTGTCTATGCCACATGATCATTTTAATTACATGAAGAATGGTTGTAGTTTAAATTAGTGGGTACCTGGCATAATTCAGATTTTATAAGAATGAATATCCTCCGGCAACCCAACTGCCATAACAATTTACATTTTTATTATTCTTTTCATGACTAATATTTCCAAATAAGAAGCACTGGGAAGCAATAACAACAAACTCTGAGAAGAAAAAGCAATTTAAAATTTTAGCTTCCATTATGACTATTTTTAAACTTAAGAAGCCAACCTACAGGATTGTTAGGGACACTATTGTAAAGAACTTTTCGTTGTTCTGAGTGAAGACTCCTGAAGAGAGCAACTTAAAATTCATGAGGAGACCTCCAAGCACAGGAAAATTTGCTGCTTTAAAACAGTACATGGAAGCTAGATAAGAAGGGAGGTAATGAGGATCCACAGATTATACACCCTATCTTTGCAAATTCTCCTAAAAGACCTCTTTAGGTCATTGGCAATTCTCATAAAGCACACAAATTTGAAGGTATTTTGCTAATTTGGGTGAACTTCCAAGAATGATTTGATGAGATCTGGTCTATATGTCAAGTACTTTGCTTCAAACTAATACTCTTAAGTGACTGGCTGGACGTCACTGAGTAGAAACCAGAAAGGTTTTTAGAGGTAGGTTGAATATCATTTCAATAAATCCCCAATTGTCTTCAGGATATTTTTTTAAATTTTTATTCAGACTATTACAGGGGTACAAATGTTTTGGATACATGTGTTGCTTATGTACTGCTTGAGACAAAGTTATAAGTGTGCCCAAAACTCAGATAGTGCACACTGTACCCATTAGGTATGATTTCGCTCATTCCCTCCTCCCCCTCTCACCTGCTTGATTTCTGTTGAATTCTGCTTCCATCTGTGCACATGAGTGCTGTTACATTAGTTCCAATTTAATAGAAAGTACATGTGGTGTTTGTTTTTCCATTTTTGAGATACTTAGGAGAATTGTCTTCATTCCATCCAGATTTTTGCAAAAGATACTAATTCATTTTTTATAGCCGAATAGTACTCCATGGTATACATATACCACATTTTACTAATCCACTCATGAATTGATGGTTACCTGGGTTGATTCCACATCTTTGCGGTTGTGAATTGTACTGCAATAAACATTTGAGTGTAAGTGTCTTTTTGATAAAATGACTTTTTTTCCTTTGGGTAAATACCCAGTAGTGGGATTGCTGGATCAAATGGTAGATCTATTTTTAGTTCTTTGGAGAATCTCTGTACTATTTTCCATAGAGGTTGTACTAGTTTGCAGTCCCACCAATAGTGTTTAAGTGTTCCTTTCTCTCCACATCCATGCTAGCATCTATTGTTTTGGAACTTTTTGGTAAAAGCCATTCTCACTGGAGTTAGGTGATATCTTATTGTGCTTTTAATTTGCATTTCCCTGATGATTAGTGACTTTGAGCATTTTTTCATATATTTATTGGTCATTGGACTATCTTCTTTTGAAAATCTTCTGTTCATGTCTTTTGCCCACTTTTTAATGGGGTTTGATTTTTTCTTGCTGATTTTCCTGAGTTCTATATATATTCTAGTTATCAGCCCTTTATTAGATGTATAGCATGTGAATATTTTCTCCCATTCTGTAGGTTGTCTATTCACTCTGTTAATTGTTTCCTTGGCTGTGCAGAAGCTTTTTAATTTAATCAAGTCCCATTTATTTATTTTCATTGTTGCTGTGATTGCCACTGGGGTCTTCTTCTAAATTCTTTGCCTAGGCCTATTTCTAGAGGAGTTTTTCCAACATTTTCTTCTAGAATTCTAATTGTTTCAATTAGATTTGAGTCTATTATCCATCTTAAATTAATTTTAGGCAGTGGTGAGAGATATGGATCCTGTTTCAATCTTCTACATCTGGCTATCCAGTTTTCACAGTACCATTTATTGAACAGGGATTCTTTTCCCCAGTATATATTGTTGTCTGCTTTGTCAAAGATCAGACGGCAACATGTAGATGGTTTTATATCCAGTTCTCTGTTCTGTTCCATTTGTCTATTACACTCTATTTTTGTACCAGTAACATGCATTTTTGGTTACTATAGCTTTGTAGTGTAGCTTAAAATCTGGTAAGGTGATACCTCCCAATTTTTTTTGTTTTGCTTAAGGTTGCTTTGGCTATTCGGGCTCTTTGCAGGTTCCAAATGAAGCATAGAATTTTTTCCAGATCTTTGAAAATGATGTTGGTATTTTGATGGGGACTTCATTGAATCTGTAAATTACTTTGGGTAGTATGGACATTTTAACAATGTTAATTCTTCTGAGCCATGAACATGATATGTTTTTCCATTTATTTACATTATCTGCAATTTCCTTCCTCAGTGACTCATAGTTCTCTTTGTAGAGATCTTTCACATTCTTGATTAAATATATTCCTAGGTATTTTATTTTCTTTGTAGCCATTGTGAAAGGTATAGCATCTTTCATTTGATTTTCAGCTCAACTATTGTAGTTTATAGGAATGCTACAGATTTGTGTACATTAATTTTGCATCCTGAGACATTGCTGAATTTATCAATTCCTGGAATCTCTTGGCAGAGTCTTATGGGTTTTCTAGGTATAAGATCATATCATCAGCAATGACTGATAGTTTGACCTCTTCTTTCCCCATTTGGATACCCTTAATTTCCTTCTCTTGTCTGAGTACTCTGGATGGACTTGCAGGACTATATTGAACAGAAGTGGTGACAGTGGGCATCCTTGTCTGGTTCCAGTTCTAAGTGGGAATGCTTTCAGCTTTTCCCCATTTAAAATGATGTTGGTTGTGGTTTTGTCATTTATGGCTTTTATAATTTTGATATGGGTATGCCTGTTTTGTTAAGAGTTTTTGTTATCATTAAAGGGTGTTGAATTTTGTGGAATGCTTTCTCTGCATCTTTTGAGATGATATGATCTTTGTTTTTGCCTTTGTTTATGTGATGCATAACATTTATAGATATGTGAATGTTGACACATCCTTGCATCCCTGGGATGAAGCCCACTTTGTCATGATGGATTATTTTTTTCATGTGCTGCTGAATTCAGTTTGCTATAATTTTGTTGAAAATTTTTGCTTCTGTATCCATAAGGAATATTGATCTATGGTTTTCTTCTTTTTGTTGTGTCCTTCCCTGGCTTTGGTATCAAGGTGATACTGGCTTCATAGTATGAAATAGGTAGGATTTCTTCCTTTTCAATATTATGAAACAATATCTGCAGTATGGGTACCAATTCTTCTTTGTAGGTATGGTAAAATTCAACCATGAAATTCAAGCCATCTGGTTCAGAGCTTTTTTTGTTGGAAGACATTTTATTGCTGCTTCAATTTTGTTGCTTGTTATTGGGTCTTTTCAAGAATTCTACTTCTTTCTGATGGAGCCTTGGGAGGTTATGTGTTTCCAGGAATTTGTGCATTTCCTCAACGTTTTTGAATTTATATGCATAGAGATTTTTATAGTAGTCACAGATGATGTTTCATATTTCTGTGGCATCAATTGTAATCTCTCCTTTCTCATTTCTGACTGAGCTTATTTGGGGCCATTCTTCTCTATTTCTGGTTAATCTTAGAGAGTTCTATCAATTTTGTTTATCTTTTCAAAGAACAAACTTTTTGTTTGATTAAACTTCTGTATTTTTTGTTTGTTTTTGATTCTATATAGTTCAGCTCTGACTTTAGTTATTTGTTTTATTCTGCTGTGTTTGGGTTTAGTTTGTCCTTCCTTTTCTAGTTCCTTGAGATGATTCATTAGATCGTTCATTTGTAATTTTCTGTATTTTTGATGTAGGCATTTAAGGCTATAAATTTTCCCCTGGGACTGCTTTAGTAAGCTGAATCCTATAGTTTTGATAACTTGTGTCCCCCTTGTCATTTAATTCAAGGAATCTTTTGATTTCCATCTTAATTTCCTCTTGAACTAATAATCATTGAGCAGTACAATGTCTAATTTCCATGACTTTGTGTAGGATTGAGTGTTTCTGTTGGTGTTGATTTCTAATTTTATTCCACTGTGGTCTGAGAAGATATATGGTATAATTTCTAGTTTTTTGAATTTGCTCAGGCATGTTTTGTGGCCTAACATGTGATGAATCTTAGAGAATGTTCCATGTGCTGAGAAGAAAAATGTATATTAATTAGTTTTGGGGTAGAATGTTCTTTACATGCCTATTAGGCTCATTAGCTCTAGAGTGTCATTGAAGTCCAGTGTGTGTTTGTTTATTTTCTGCTTGGAGGATCTGTCTAGTTCCGTCAGTGGGTTTTGAAGTCCCCGGCTGTTACTATGCTGTTGTTTGTCACTTTTTTAAGATCTTGTAGGGTTTGCTTTATGAATTTGGGCACACTTGTATTAGGTGCGTAAATATTTATGATTGTTATGTCTTCTTGTTGGACGGCTCCATTTTCCATTATATAATGACCATCTTTGTCTTCCTTTGTTCTAGTTGATTTGAAATCTATGTTGTCTGACATGAGAATGGCTACACCTGCTTTCTTTTGCTTTCCATTGCATAGATTTTATTTCCATTGCTTTACCTTGAATCTGAATGAGTCCTTATGGGTTAGATATATTTCCTAGACACAGCAGATACTTGGCTTATTGTTTTTTTTTTTTTTATCCATTCAGCCAGCCTATGTCTCTTGAGTGATGAATTCAAACTGTTCATATTTATTAAAAAAAAATGATAAGTGGGATGCATTTCTCTTTTGGTAGAATCTTACTATTTTGTTTTACTTATTGAGTTATTATTATACATGGGCTCTGAGGTTTACCTTTTGGGTGATTTTATATTGGTTTGCATGTCTACTGTGTTGATTGATGTATAATGCAGATCTGAGTACTTCCTGCAGGACAAGTCTGGTCTTGACAAATTTCCTCAGTGTTTGTTTCTCTGAAAAGGTCTTTATTTCACCCTCACATAAGAAATTTAGTTTTGCAGGATTCAGATTTCTAATCTGGCCATTATTCTGTTTAAGAAGACTAAGGATGGGGCCCCAATCCCTTTTGTCTTGTGAGGTCTCAGTTGAGAAATTTGCGGTTAGCCTGATGGGTTTTCCTTTGTAAGTTACCTGATGGTTTTCACCTAATTCATAAGAATTCCTCCTTTGTATTATTAACTTTGACCAGTCTCATGACTATGTGTTGAGGTGACTGCCTCTTTTCAATGAATCTCCTAGGAGTTTACTGAGCTTCTTTTCCTGGATGTCTAAATTTCTAGGAAGATCAGGGAAGTTTGCCTCAATTATTCCCTCAAATAGGTTTTCCACCTCTTGTGTGTTCTCTTTTTCACCCTCAGGGATGTCTGTGATTTTTATGCTTGTCCTCTTTATATGATCCTATATTTCTTGTAGACTTTGTGCATTCCTCTTATTTTTCTGTTCTTTATCTTTGACTGACTTGTTTAATTCGAAGGTGTTGTCTTCAAGCTCGGAGATTCTTTCTTCTGCCTGGTCTAGTCTATTCTTAAAACTTTGCACTGCATTTTGTATTTCCTTGAATGGATTTTTTATTTCTAGAAATTCTATTTGATTTTTTTAAATAATTCAACTTCTTTGTTAATTTTTCATTCATTTCCTTTATTGTTTTGTGGTTTCTTTGTGTTGGTTTTCCATTTTCTCATGTATTTTATTGAGCTTTCTTATAATCCAAATTTGGAACTCTTTGTCATTTCAATATTTTCATTTTGGTTAGTATCCATTGGCAAAAAGTTGTTGTTTCCTTTTGTGGGTGACCTTTTGTTTTGATTTTTAATACTTATGGAGTTCTTTCACCGATTCCCTTTCATCTGGCCTCTCAATCCAGTCCTGGGGGTACTGGACCTGGCTTATGGGCCTGTCCCTGGGTCCCTGAAGATCAATCCCTGATTATACCAGGGAGAAGAGTGCTGGTCCCAAATTGCCTATGGGGTGTTCAAGCAGGTTTGATGATCCTCTCAGTTTGCCTTTGTCCTGCTGTCTTCACCTCTTCCCAGAAGTGTGAATTATATTGGGACTCCCAGCTTAATCTCCAACATAGGGAGTGGTACTTGTGAGTACAAATCAGTCATGCTGTTTACTTGAGTTGGGTGATGCTATGATGTGCTGTTCTCCTTGTCATTGGCTGATGTTTGTATGAAAGAGCCAGCTGCCAAGATATTCTTTTGTGCCCATGGCAGACTCTGGTCTCCCAGGTGGATTACTTGAGTGCCCCAAGTTTTAGGAGAGACCTGGAAGCTCTCAGCGGGTTGCTTTATCTCCGCCATCACTGAGGTAGAGGTAGGAGCAAGGCAATTCGTGGCTAGGATGGGGGAGCCTGAAAAGGCTTTGCAAAGTCCCAGCAGGGCTCAGAAAATGCTTCTCTGGTCACTAAAGGTCGTGGCTGGTATGAAGATCAGAATTGGCTCACCAAACCAGGAGGGCTGTTCATGGGGGAGGGGGCCTAATGCTGAGCACTAAGGCACTTGGCTGGGATCTTTCTGCCATTATCCAGTGGCACAGTTTTCTGTGGGGAGGGATTGAAGCTCTCCCAAATCATCACTCCTTGGATCCCTGCAGCACACTCCTGTCAGTTCAGTCCATGTGTGCTCCCTCACCACCACCTCTCAAATCATCCCCCAGTCTGAATGTCTGACCCACTAGCATGTGTCTCCATAAAATGCTGGCAAGAAGGGAGTTCCAAAGTTGTGTACCCCTGTTCCCCACCCAGTCCTTGTAGGAAGAGGTGTTGACCCCTCTAACTATGGGGACCTCTGCCTGTAGCATGAGCCTGCCAGAGAGAAATGGCCGCTCACATATTTCTCAGCATGAACTACTCTCCATGTTGTAATGAATCAGGGCAGGGGCTGCAGCACCCTGTCAGCAAGTGTGCCTTATTCTGAGTCATTCAGTTGCCATGGAACTGGGGGCAAGGCTACTCTTCTCCAAATGCCATACCTTTACCCAATATGGCAGTTCTCCAACGGGGGTGGATGGGTGCACTCCCAGATTCTCATTCCTCAGCACTCCACTATACTCTCCCATCAATTATGTCCACATGGGCTTCCTTCCCATAAGAGTATGGCTTCCAGGCTTCTCCCCTGCATCCCTCTTGTGTCTGGGTTGCACCAAGGCCAGCATGCTTCTCTGAGCTGTCTGTGTGCAACCCCATGAAATACTTGTTGGCAGAAAGTTCCCAAATAGTTCATCCCTGTTCCACGACAAGACCTCAAGGGGAAGAGGTGTGGGTCCCACTTTCTGAGTAGACCTCAGCCTGGCATACGTGGCCACCAGAGAGAAACAAGAAGAGACCATTCGTGAACTTCTTGACTCTAACTACAATTGTGATTATACTGGGTTGGGGAGGGGCCGCAGCTCCTGGACAGCCCAAGCTCACACTGCTTTCTCAGTTGCAGTGGATAGGGAAGGTGGCAGGGGGAAGTGTCTGGATCGGACAAAGCTGGCACTCTGGGCTCTTGTGGGACTCTCCCAGGTGTGTGTTCCACTCGGGCTGCCCAAATTCCTGGAACTCGCTAGTTCACCCTGGTGTTCTATATTTGCTGCCGTGCCTTGGCTTCTGGAGGGTGGAAAAGGCTTCAGTGTACTTAGTGTTCTGCTGTTCACCGAAGGCACTTATGAGGGTTAGGGAAATCCCCCCTTACTCTTTTACTGGGCTCCAAACCTCTCTGGGTTTGATACCCACCAATATATTCTTCTCTTTATCTTCTTACTTCTCACCTTCGAGTTTTCTCTGTGGGGGCCCCAGCCGTCTCTGATTTCTCTCTCTGATCCACAGCTGAGCTGCAACTATTCTCCCTTCTCTTCTGTTCAATATCCTGCCTTCCCATCAAGATGGCCCAACAAACGATGTCTCTAGTCAGCCATCTTGCCCCTGTATGCAGGGTCTACCAATGTTAATATCAATCCCATTTATTATAAATTGTTCCAAAGCTTTCTTGCATTTTTAACATAGATTCTCACAAAATTTTAGTGGTAATAGTTGTCTAATGCCAGGTCCAGCCACATGGCATGGCCTGAAAATATGTAGGAGAGTCTAGATGGAATAGATGGAAGAAAAATGCTGTTTATGTTTTTGAAGCAGTGTCGTAGGAAGTGAAGATCGCTGAAAGAGGTGGCAAAAGCTGAGGCAGGTGATATAGGTTAATGCTGTTAAATGCTTAATTTTGTGTCTAAGAAGAGCAGGTGCACATTGCAAAGTGCTAACTTGTCTGCTCTCACCTCATTGATTTTTCAGTGAATAGACCATGAACTGTTTCTACCTCATTCATAATATATATGTCACATTCACCTAACTTGTCATAGGGACATAAAAGGGAAGGAAAATAAGTGTTCCTTTTTTGTTTTTGATGAGTAGCACTTGTCACTTGCTGCCTGGCTGTCAGATTGTGAGTTGAAATTTTGAGAAGTTTTAAATTCTTTGAGTTGACTAGCTTACTTATCTGTTCAGCTGTTGGTTGGAGATCACCTTGTTACCAAGTAAGTACATTAAGATTCTGTTAATTTTATATCTTAGAAAATAAAAGTAACCAACCTCTGAAAGAGATCAATATATTCATGAAGTTTTCCTTTATTAGTACAGATCTGGACATTTCCTTGAAAGTGAACTATAGGTGGTCCTTGACTTAAGATGGAATTATGTCCTGCTAAACCCACTGTAAACTGAAAATATTATATGTCACAAATGCATTTAATACACCTAATCTACCAAACATCATAGTTTAGGCCAGCCTACCTTAAACGTGTTTAGATCACTCGCATTATCCTACAGTTGGGCAAAATCATCTAACACAAAGCCTATTTTATAAAAGAGGCTTAAGGAATTTTGAATGAAAATTCAAAGTATGGTTTCTACTAAATGCGTATCACTTTTGCACCACGGAAAAATTGAAAAATCATAAATCGAACCATTGTAAATCAAGGAACGTCTTTATGTGATTCTTTTTAAACAAGCTTTTTGTGAAATGTCTTTTGGTCTGGAAGATAGCACTCCCGATTCATCAGATTGTAATTATTATGAGGAAGAGGGGTGACCATTTGTGTGCGCACAAACCCTGGTTAGTTTCTTCAGCTGGTCTTAAGAGGCTATCAACTATAACCCAGCTTAGCTTACTGTCAAATAAAAGTATTCATACTAAATTAGTGTATAGAATATGCTAATCCATATATTTTTCAGAGTACAATCTCAGATATTTTTGCTATCAAATATTTATCAGAAGATTAGTTATGAGAAAATTTTTCTGAAGATTATCTAAAGAATTATCTAAAGATTATTTGGAACAGTGTTTTTACAAAGTAGGTTTCCTGATTTTGGTATACTTCAAGAGTTAATAAGCTGTTCCAAAATATATTTATGGTTAATTTATTTGTGAAAAATTGGCTTTAAATGATATTGTATGAATCTCCAAAAAGACAAAGCAGTTGCTGTTCCATCTACTTTAAATTTCAATCTTAATTTAACTTAGAATATTGAAGTATTGTGTTTTTGAAGCATAATGTTTTGGCTTTCATTGAGTTGTAGTTTGGTGATAGCTATTGTCCTTCATCAAGGGACTTCCAGGAATGGATCTCAGAAACGCATTGCTAAATGTACTTCTGGACTGTTGTTGAGAATCTGATTTATTACTGTCATCACACTTTCCTCTTTATGAGGTCCAACAGGAAGGAATTCCTTCAGGCTTCACTGTCAAGAGCAGTTTTTTCTTTCTTTAAAGAAAGAGTTATTATTATTTTAAAATTCTTGAGAACTCTAAACTTAAAATTTTAATATATTTTTCAGTTTGTGCTTACTACCAGCAAGCTCAGAGTTAAATTAGCCACTTATCTCTAAAAAAGCGTCAAGATTTTTTGGTATATCTTTGGCATTGTTTTTTCAGGCCTTTGTGGCCTGACTCCTTAATTTATTCCATGTCCAAAGACACTTTTGTCAGCCAGTGGTGGGGCTAGCTGGAACTCAGGTTTTAGAGCCAAGGAGGATTTCCCCCTGGCTGGGCTTGTCTAAACGCTCCCTCCACTGGCTGGGCGTGGTGGCTCATGCCTGTAATCCTAGCACTCTGGGAGGTCAAGGCAGGAGGATCACTCAAGGTTAGGAGTTCGAAATCAGCCTGAGCAAGAGCGAGACCTCGTCGCTACTAAAAATAGAAAGAAATTAATTGGCCAACTAAAAATATATAGAAAAAATTAGCCAGGCATGGTGGCACATGCCTGTAGTCCCAGCTACTCGGGAGGCTGAGGCAGAAGGATTGCTTGAGCCCAGGAGTTTGAGGTTGCTGTGAGCCAGGCTGATGCCAAGTATAACATAGCTTTAAATATAATCCTTAAAATGTGCTATGTGTATTTAGGTTAATAATGTCAGTGTCTTTAAGTTATTTTCAAAAACATGGGTTTTAGAGTCATACAGTTCTCAGTGTAAGTCTAAGTTCTAGATCTTTCTAAGTATATGAACCTTACCAAATTATTTATCAGTTTCCTTATCTTTTATGAAATTAGCTAATAATAACATATCTCCTAAAGTTGCTGTGATAATAGTGTTAAATGTTGGTGTCCACTGTTCATTTTCATCACCAAAAATTGATTGCCCAAGAATTAAAATTATTTTGGTCATAAGTTCCTTGTGAGCAGAAACTATGTGTGTTGCTTTATACAGAACTTTGAGTACTGTAAACACATTTCTAAATAGTGGATAAAATGTGTTTTAAATGATATTAAATCAATATATTTTCATTGGGAGTACAGCCATCATTATAGATAAGGTATTAAAATGGTTTAAAGGGAATGGATAACTGTGTTAATTGATACTTTTGTTAAATAGCTTCTTTAATATTCAAAATAATTAAAAGATTTTTTCTAGTTCAGAAGAATTAGAGTAAACTCTGTTATTAGGTATAGCTAGGAAATAGTATATTCTGATTAATCAACACCCTGTTAATAAAGATTTATCCCTTATACCATATGTACACTACCAATTTTCCAATAATTAGATTACAATAAATACATTTAACTCTAAAACTACTTCATACATGATTTAACCATTCTTTGGTAATTCAGAGGTACTTCAAACTCATGTAATGCCTCAGAGTCAACAGTCTGAAAATTAATTACCATTAGGGTATAGATAGATGTACTGAGTGTTGGTTAATATAGAGTTCTAGTTTTTATGCTTAGTAATAAAGCATTTAATTTCATTGCTGTTGCTGAGTAATAGGTTAGAAATCTATCAGGTAAATAAATGTTGAATCAAATTCATTGATAATACTGGTAGAAGGTTTGGTATATTTAGACACATAGGAAGTATTTCATGTATTCTCATTTCAGCAAAGAGTATACTGTGGCCTAGGGGAAGATGTGAAAGATGTAGTATTAAACTGGTCTGAAGTTGTTATTTTTATACTCATATATTATATACACACTGTATTTGCCATATGAAGCAATAGCAACATCTAATTTTACAAATAGCATAACTTTTGGAGATAAGACAGACCTGGGTTCTGAACCCAGCCATTCCCCTTGTCCTTTGGACAGTTACTTTACTTCTGTGAGGCTTGGTTTTATAATTCATAAAATGGGGGTTAAAATCTGGCCTACATTACATAGTTGTAGTGAAGATGAAATGGTAAGTATAAATATAAAACCCCATGATACCCAATAAATGGCAACTCCTTTTCTTCCTCCTAGTCTTCACCTGTTCATGACTTTTTAGTGCTTCGATATTGGGAATAAACTTCTTTGTAGGGTTACTGAAATAACCCTTCTGGAAGCACAAGCTTTGTGATTCAGGGTAGAAGTACTATTGAGTTCTTTGTGAGGCTCAAATTCTAAAGCAGGTGAGGGAGTACCATTGCTCATACCATTGCTCATCGGGGGGAAGGCCTGAGACAGGATCTGTTGACCTCTTCCATTTGGGCTGCTTTATTAAAGATCTGCCATTTTCTCCTTTATTTGCCTTTCACATAGAGAGAATCCTGGAAAAAGCTCCCCCCCCCGCCCCCCGTACTGCTTATGACCTTGCTCTAGTAATTTCCTACAGAGACAACTGGTGTTCACCTGGGATTCTCATTTGTTGAATACATAGTAGCACACACCTTTGGAATGGATAATTTCATTTAGAGTTTCCTGCAGAGAGACTTAGGAAACACAGAGACTTGTGTTTCTTTTCTTTCTTTTATTTGGGAAATGTAGCACAAAAGTAATGGGCAGAGTGAGGTTCCAGCTTGAGAGGCCAAGTTAACTTATTAGGTAAGTGGTTATTCTGCTTCATGGATCACTCATATAAAGGAAGAGTTCTGCTCATTTCCTCTTACCATTGCAAAAACAATCCCATCTGAGTGAATAGAAGTATGCTGCTACTCTTCATGTAAAAAAATTTCAGTGAGAACTTACTAAAATTACTAATTTATCTTAAAAACTGAAAGACTTGCACAACTGCATGAATATAATAAAAACTATTGAATTCTACAGTGTAATTGGTGAATTGTATGATATGTGAACTATGTCTCAATAAAACTGTTTTTTTAAAAAACTGAAGGACAAATGCTATCATTATCAGATCTATTTAGAAGATCGCTAAAGCGTTCTCAGTGAACTCTGCTAGGCTCTACTTCTCTGGTGATAAGTACAATCTGTTGTAGAGTCAGGAAGGTGCCAAACTATTTGCTGTTTGTTTTGGTATTGTATTTCTTTAGGCTAGCAAAGTGATGGCATCTCATCTTATGCAAGGAAGCAGGAGCACCTTGCTAAAACCTGTTTTGTTAAACTAGTTAGGTTCAGATACCTGTTTCCAGTGCCAGATTTCACTTCAGTGGTTTGTCAAAGCATGAATGCCTACTTTGTTGGAGTATAATCTTGGATCACAAAGTGTACTTGGTTTAGATAAGAGAAATACTTTGAAGAAGACCTCGAAAAAAATGTTTGTACTGGACATATGAAACAAGATTTAATCACTTACCTTAATCAGATATATGAGACCCAACCAAAAATTTTTTTGGAATTGAGAAGTTAGGGAAACATCTTTTCCTCATATGGATTTTAAAACATAATTTAAAATAATGAATGGTAATTTCATAGAGAGTGGTTTTTACCTACATACTTTTGTTTACTTAAGAGGGCTGGTATGAAGGGTTAACCTCCATCTCCCAGGAAGAAATAGAGAAAAGTCTCTTCTGTTGTGTGGGTTGTTTTTGGTTTTTTGTTTTGAAGATTTTTCTAAAGGTTTGTTTTCCCATTAGGTGCGGGAAATGTTGAAGATGAGGGACTCCAATGGGGCTCGCATGTTGACCTTGATAACAGAGCAATTCATGGCTGACCCCCGCCTGTCACTTTGGAGGCAACAAGGCACTGCGATGACTGACAAATACAGGCAGCTCTGGGATGAGCTGGGTAAGTACGTTTCCTGACAAATTGCCATCGAGTTGTGTATGGATAAACACCATAGTTGAATGTTTTAAGAAGATGGTCGTTGTATTGCTGGAGAGAGAGCTGTTCTTACATGGAATTGGTAGTCAGTATACACTGGTTAGAAGAACAGGAAGAATAAGGATTTGGGGTGGCATTTACAGAAAACAACCTTGGCAGGGTTTTGGGTGAATTGCCTGATCTTGAGGAAGGTAAGCACAGGAATATGCATTTAAATATTCGGGGGAAAAAGCTGTATTATTCTAAAATAGCTGTTTTGTATTGTGGAGCTGGCTACTTATTTCTAGATTAATACTGTAATCAATTCAGCTAAAATGTGGAGTCTGCTTTCTCCTTCTCCCCACACTGGAATTATCACAAGTAGTTTGGATATTTATATTATTTTTGGCTGCTATAGATTTAGATGAACTGTTGGTCCTTAGAATGGAAAAGCAAACTCTAATATTACTGCTTCCTAAATCCCTGCCAGTTAAAGATATAAATATAATAGGTAGTTGAAAAAACAAGAAGTCCATTAGTTATGTTCATTGAAAGATTACTGGGACTTTGTTGGCATGAATCTTGTTACCCAGTGCTCACTGCGAGGGAAGTAATGAATGATGTATTTGCTATCTTGTCTTTCTATTAAGAAATCTATAAGGGACAGATGAAATTTTTGACAAACATTATGTCAGTGCCTGTATTAATTTCAGGAGAGGAAAATTCTGGTTATATTTACTAGAAGATCCTAGTCTCAGTGAAATTTTTCTTGGCTAATGATGGACTACATCATGTTGACTGATCCCAGGTCTAGTCCAGACCAAGAGAAACTATTTTCTGTGAAGATACTGCATGATCATAATTGGAAGGGACATTTGAGATCAACTGTTTCATAGATAAAGAAACTTAAGTTAGGAGGTTAGGAGAGTTCCATAAGATGACACTGTGTGACCTAGGGTTATGATGAAGCAAGTTGGTAAAGAATTTGACATGTTTCTTTTTTCCTATTAGTAGGATGTGCATCCAGAAACATGGCTGTGGACAGAACTCTTGATTTTTTTTTTGTATATGTCTGCTACTTGACAACTCTTAGATATTGTTAACCTTTTTCCCTGGTATTTTTTCTTAAGTATGTTGTGATATTAATCTTGATATTTTCTTTGGCACTCCTGAAATAATGGTAGTGGCCTTTTTCCTCAATCAAAATTCAAATCAGTCTATAATTACAGTAGTTTCAGTGTATTGAAATGATGCTTGGGGGCACATTGTGATGGTTAGGGAACACAGTGTGATGCATGGTTTAAACTAATATTTTTACATAATATTGAATTGTTTACTTTTTCAAGTAAACCCTCTTCAGTCTTGTAACTCTATAGTATTAATACATGTTGAATTAACTGACTGGTTTATAAAAGTAAAAAGGACTAGCATTAAAAAACTATAATGAAGGATATTACCTAAGGAAAAAGTATTGGAGTAATATTAAATGAATAAAACTTAAAGAGCTTTGGTACTTAGAGAAACTTAGAATTACAAATAACTGGTTAGGAAGAAAATACCAACTAAATTTTTTGGTTACCAAAAAAGCACAAGTGATATAGTTAAATAAAATTTGCAGTGTTCACATTTAATTCGTAGTCACATTTTACTTTTCCAAGTTGGTTTTGAAAATTATGTACCTTAATGCTCAAAAGTATAAATTCTCATTAGGTAGAGAATCCACCAGCTGATTCTAGTTTTACCCTCTGAAGGACTACTTTCTAATTAAGGGCCAGGCTTTATACAAGTTCTTTGATTTTAGTCCACAGTAAAGAACACAACTTCTTGCCCTGTGTTTCTTTTTTTCATCTCCCCTGTGTCCCATTACAAGACTGCTAGAAATTCTCATATGTACTCTGATGGCAAGCAGAGATCACTTGCCATTTTAATGGGCTCTAAGTTCTGTGAAGAATCTCCTGTAGAAGTAACAGTAACTATCACATCTTAATATTCATTCACCAAAAAATTAACTAAACTTTGCTTCTGGATTACAAAAGGAAAGGCTTTTGCTTCTTAATAAAATGGGGGAATTTGACTTTGTGCCCTTACATAGGGCTCACATTGCTTCAAGGCTCTGCTTTGGAATTAAATGCTGAGCACTGCCAGATGCCAGACATTGAGAAGAGGCTGAGTTTTGTCGGCAAATGGGATCTGCAAGTTAATTGGTGTTTTCTGCAGGCTTCTGGCTGTGAAATGAAATTGGAAGCCCTTTAGCCACATGGATAATACAGGACCTGAATACAAATGTCACATGTCACCATCAGGACCCACTGTGAGACAATAGTGTTCCCACTCCAACACTGCGCCATTACAGATCATTTAAATATGGGGATTACATTTAAACTAAAAGCCCCATTTGCCTTTTACTGCAATTTAAATGTCCTCTTAGCAAAAGCTAAGTGACAAATTAAATGAAAAAAGTGCCCACATTTTTAAAGCTGTAATGCAAAACAACCTTTTATTGCTTCTCATGTGCCACGAATGAATCATTATACTTGTCAACCCTAAACCAAGCCATAATTGGAGCAGCTACTGTTATCAAAGTGGGGCCGCTCTGTGACAGCTTAATAAAGCTGAAACTGTTAAATTAAATCTCAGATGCTTAACTCCTTAGCACCAGTGGATTCGATGGGTCCATTTCTGGCAGTGGCCAGTACACCAGTAAAAAAAAGATTCTGGCATGAAAGCCTTAATCTGATGAAAGTGTACAAGTGAGAGTATCTTAGCCAAGTAACTCTGCTTCTTGGCAGAGGGATTTGGATCCGTCAGATTGTCGGCCAGAAAATTACAAAATCTTTTTCTCAGGACCAGATACCCCCCTCCCTAAGATTTACAATTTCTGATTACATGTACTTTATGAAAATTTAACAGTGTTGACGTTTCAAAATTAGTTTTAAAAATAAGATACTCGTTTTAACTTTTTTTCTCTTTCAAGTAAATGTATGCAAACTTATTTGTGGTAGCAACAGGCCCAATATCTTCCCCCCACCCCCGCCCCATCTCCAGCAAACAAAGGGACTGATTATTCTCAGTTCTTCTTTTCTAGTATAAGTGCCTATGATATTCATTTGGTCTGAGTTAATTTTTGTGATTTACTCCCTGATTTTCATAATGTAGTATGAAATAGATACAGATTCATACTATTAAGATCCTGTTTAGTGCATCTCATTTGCAGATACATTTGTCTTGTACATGAGTCAGTTTCAAATATTAATTTTACTTTCTCTACATGATGTTCATTTTTCCCAACATAAGGCAGAGTTCTCAAGATGAATAATGTACCATAATCAGCTATGAGAACAAGTGTGTATTAAAATCTTAAAACAGAAAGTCCCCTTGCAGTGGTAGAGGCTGTGCATTTGATAGAGGCTGCATATTTAGTAGAAGCTATAGAACACACACCTCTGCAATTGCTTCCTTTATTCAGTGACATGCAAATTTTTTGGAGAGCAGATCACAGAAATAACCCTTGGGTTTCAAAGAACTACCCAGTGCTGATTGGTGGCGAGCACACCTACTGTTAGCCCTAATGGCTGTCTGTTCAGCACACTTAATTGCTGCGGGGATCTTTAGGGATGAGAGGATCATATTGTAACCTCTCATCTGTGTTGATGGGTCTCTTTCCTTAAATGTCTTCCTAGACTGTAATTTTACTTTGCTTCATAAAACTATAGGTTGTGGGTGCCGGTCTATTAAAACAGATGTCATTAGAGGAAACAGTTAAGTAACATTTAATTACAGCTTTATCACAGGGAAAAATTCTTAAATTTCCATTTTCAAGTATTACATAATGTTTTTCCCCAAATTTTAAACATTCTGTCTCTGAGCTGAGTCATGTGCTGTGCTTTCTAGGATATAAATCCTGTTTCTTAGGCAGAGGATGGGCTGCTACTGCAGGAGCCTGCTGCACCGAGTTCTGCTTACTCAGTTCTCAAGAACAAGGTGGTATCTCTCAGTTCTTTTTACAGCTTCCTATCTGGGGACCTAACTCTGTGTGAGCAGCAATAGCCATAGTCAGACGTTTCTTTCTAGTTTGCATTTTATTATAAGCAACATTTTATTATTAAGCAACAACTATAATGTTCCTTGGTAGTTTGATAGATTCAGGGCACTTGGAATTAGGGAAAATCTAACTGTTCGGCAGTAGGGAATTCAGCCCACTCACTGGGACCACATTTATTGCAAAATCCTCAAAATTACCTAAGTCCATTTCCATGGACCTAGATGCTGTCCCATCTCCCATCCCAGACACAAGTAGTGATTCTTCTGTACCCACCCACATTATTCTTGAATAAGAAAGAAAACATATACTTAAGTCACACGTTCAAAATGAAACTCTCAGTAATTTAGGACAGCCTTTGGGTCTTTGTACACAGAAATAAGATTCTAAAGGATCAAGGCAGTTGTTCTAACGATAAGTTAGAACAGTCAAATTCATTATCAGAAATATTGTCTTTAAGATTTTCAACCCAACCTTGCTGTTCTTCATTGTTACCTGAAAGGGGAGGAGAGGAAGGCAGTATATCGGCATCACAGGACCCAGATTTGTGCTTTGTTTTATTTCCTGTTTTGGTCTAGCTACTAATGATAACACAGTTGCCAACATTTATTTGTCAGGCACTATGCTAAGCACTTAATGCCTGTGTTATTCTATTTAATCCCTAAAACAACCCTGTGAGATAGGTGCACTTATTAGCCCTAATTTTACAGCCTAGAAAACTGAGGCTTAAAGAGGCTTGATAACTTGCCTCAGGTCACAGTAGCGGAGCAGGAGTTTGATCCCAGGTGTCAGTGAGTTCAAAAATTTAACCACCAAACTAAACACCCTCCTCAGCTTATTTTAAAAGATCGTTATGTGCCTCTCTGCCAGGCAGTCTCTCTACTCAGATCAGAGCAGGGGCAAAGTGAAGCTCATGTAGGTGCCGGTAGAGCCTGTAAAGGTTGCCTACCCATGGTCTCACAGTCCTTACTACAGTAGTCAGCTGAGCTTACCTAGTGCAGTCACCCATCTGCACCCATGTTTAAATACATTGATGTAGAATAGTCAAATACGTGCTATTGATTGAGAAATTGTATTATATAATAAACTTAAGCTTATCATAAATACAGATACTGCATGCTATAGATGGGATACAGTGAAGTTTTGATCCCCTTTTCCAGTCCCCTCTGATAAGGAGCCGGTGAAGACCCTTAGCTCACTGTCTTTGCCCTGGCCTGTACCAGGCCCTAATAATGACAACACAGTTGCCAACACTTATTTATCTCATGCGGTCTGTAGGCTCTGCAGACCCCTCTTACACACGAGCTGTCCTGTTCTCTAATGCGGTTGTGTACTCCAGTCTCAGTGTCTGCTTCTGCCTGCACTGTTCACAGCTCCCTCTAAATGCAGAGGCTTTGTCAATTGTATTGCTCAGGAGGCTTTACTTCCCTCCAGCACTCTTCTCAGAAGGCCTGTCTGCTTCTGGATCCTCATTACTGGGGCCTGGTTTCTTTCTCTGTTTGTGCGGTTCTACTGCTTTCTGTCTCTTACAAAGGCAGTTTATGTGACCAAACTGTTTGTATCCCCTTAATATTCTGAAATTAAAAAGAAAATAACCGAGAGCTCTATATTCTTGTGTTATAGGCCTCTGAGTTCTGCCCTTCTGTGGGAGTGGGAAGAGGGGTTTATTCTCTGCTTCTTTAAGTAGGCAGAGTAATTTCTAGTTGGGGTCAGAAGTTAACCAAAATAGAGAATACATATTTCTGTACAGTGAGTAAACCTATGGTAAATCATTCCTGTGTATTACTAGAAACCATCCTTCTCTTGACTACAGCTGCTAGGGTTTTATTATCTATTCAATACCCTGTATGGGGAAGAGTGGAAATAAAGAGAAAAAAATTTAAAATATGCATTAATAGGAAATTGTAGATTCCTAGGATTAAAAGAGGTCTTTATGGTTCACTTGATCCTTTTATCTAACCAGCTGGAAAATTTTAATGGCATTCATTTCTAAATTATTTAGGTGCAGAATTAGGTAATTTGTAACAATACCTGAAGATCACCGTATTGCATGTTTTTATAAAACTCTATTCTAAACATAGACCATGGAGATTTGATTGGGAGTTAAAATGCCTTATGGTTCATTGTAGTGTACTTTAATGTTACTGTATTATGTATGTAGTGTGCTGGTAGCATTATTTGTGCCAAGAATGGGTTCTAGTTACTTACTTTTATGTTATCTTTCTATTTATAACATGAGTCCATTGGGAGTAGATACTCCTCTCACATTAGTGGCTAATAGGAATGTCATAGCATTGGTATAATGTGTTCTTCTCTTCCTCACAACAATTTTTAGAAAAGTCTTCTCCCTACTTTTCCCACTTCTTAAGAGTTAGTGCTAATTGGACTTGCCTTCAAGAAACATCCACCAAAGGGAAATCTGGCTGAAGAAGTCTCCTTGCTAAGCCGTGGATCTAGAGAGTACTATCGTGGTAGGGTGGAGGGGGAGAGAGGGAGAGAGAAAATAAAGAAAGACAAGCTGGGGAAAATTTTCTTTCACCATTTCTTACCCTGAAGTGGCAGCTTACAAAAATTAACGAGGTCTGAGAAGCCTCATTTTAAGCCATCTGGGATTCCCAGGGGCTTCACGGGGAGTCAGGGATGCCAGGAGCTAGAATGAAAGAAGTGGAAGCTAAGGGAAGGCTGGAGCAACTCCTTAGGCTGCTGTCCATGTGTGCCAGCACCAAGCAAGGTGCTTTACAAATGTTGCCACAGCTAATTCAAGCTGAGGTAGGCTCATGAGGGGGAGGAGAGCCCAAGGTGTTCAGGCACTGCCCTGCAGAACCCCTGGGGCAAAGGGGGAGGAGGAGAGGTCTTTCTCAATCAGAGCAGTGTGACTTTCACCGTGTTTTATACTAGGCTTCTCATTAAGATTTTTCTGGAACAAAGGATTCTGATATTAAAAATACATGCTTGATAATCACTATCTTCAATAGGCTTCTAAATAGCCACTCTCATTAGAGGTGTAACAAAGAATGACTTTTTTATTTATATAAACAATATTTTCTTAAATACTTTAGGGGAAGGAAAGCTGGTGATTTGCAGCAAGTGAATTTTTGTGAGGCTGCTCTAAAACTTGTCTTATAATTGCATAACATTGTTTTATTTAAAAATCCAAAATTGAAATAAGAATAGGACTCTGTATAGTAAAATGCCAATGCCTCTGACATTAACTTGCTCGAGTGAGTTAATAACTGATCTTAGGGCTATTTTCTCAGGCTTTGATCTGGTGACACAATAGCCAGGAGTAGTGATAGTAGTTGTCTGAAATGTGGCTAACTCACTTAACTCTCTGTGCTTTTCTGCTACAAAGATAACCTTTGAAATTGAAAGCCAAATCTCTGTGATTTTGAGCTATGACCAGCTGGACCTTCTTGACTCTAGGTCATGATCCTGGCCCCTTTCATTCTAGGGGACATTAGTAAATTTCAAAATTGGCTTGAGCAAACCTGGAGAAGAAAGAGAGAAGCATTCATAAAGCAGGAAACAGATACAGACCTTGCAATGACTTAGATTGGAAGCCAGTCTTAATTTGTGGATGAGCAAGGGCTAAGAGTTGGATGGGAGAACCCCAAACAAGGGCACTTGGGTCAATTACAGGCTTGGAACTGAGCAAAAATCCTGCTAGGAAGAATGCTTTCAAAATGCTACCAAGAGCACGAAAGTCTATCTTCCCTTCTCCCTGCCATTTTAAGATGAGGTTATTATATCTAGCAGCCTGTTCACCAAAACAACATTGATCATACATTAGAAGATGTTCTTTGCTTAACATTAGGGTCCTATGTAGACCAAGTAATTCGAGAGGTTTATTTGTTTTGAAACCATTAAACCACTCACTGTATTTAATAGTCTTGTTGTCAGTTGCTGTCTTTATTGGGACATTTAAACTAATTTCATAACCCTTTTTTAGTACTCTTTTTATCTTTGTATTAGTGCCCATTTGATAATTTCACCCCTTTTCCCTTCCCTTCCACTATTAGAGTACTGAAAGTAACACATTTTTAAAGTTATTTTTCTTGTAAGGCAAAAAAATGTGCCTGGCATATAGTTGATGCTCAGTAAATATTTATGAATGAATAATTGAAGTGTTATGCTTGATCCTGTTTGGAAGCATTAAATAGTACATATTTTTGGTGTACTGAGAACAATGCTTGAAAGGCATCAATCTTCAGTTTTGAGTCTTCAGTTTTTTCTGTTTTCCTACACTTTTTCCTTATCCAGCCTTCTCTGCCCATGTGCACGATCTTCATGGGTGCCTGTGTGCACATGAACACACACACACGCACACACGC
Source organism: Lepilemur ruficaudatus (assembly GCA_963574885.1). NCBI lineage: Eukaryota > Metazoa > Chordata > Mammalia > Primates > Lepilemuridae > Lepilemur > Lepilemur ruficaudatus. The sequence goes on from CAUYRT010077556.1 coordinate 74,856, forward strand.
ACGCAGACTGAAATACAAACAGTTTAGAGTACAGAACAGCAATGATTCCCCCTTGCCATCAATGCTGCAGGTAATCTATTGCATTAATCAGCCAGCCAGTGGGAAATGCATGGGGAGTGATTATACTATCATACACAATACAATCAGCATGAAGCACTTGTCAAGACCAATACATCAAAGTTTAATTCAGTAATAGAATGAATTAGAGCAAAATGAAACATTCTGTTCTCCAAGAAACCCAACACCCATCATAGGTTCTTTCTGAACTCCACAGAAAAGTCAGTGCATTAAGAAATTGCTTTTATGAATAAAATTTCAGTTCTAATCTTACAGAATATTGCAAGCCTGTATTCTTGGGATTCTTATATAAGTGTAGTGCTAATATGTTTACGTGACCATCAGTACTCTATAATAATAACCATTGGTAAATTTGTTATTTTTTAGTAGGCTCTTGATTATCTTTTGTCCTAAATTGGTTCTCCATGGCAAATGAAAGGAGGGTCATTGTATCAATGGCTCAGGGAAGCACTTATGCGTAAATATGGATGATGGACAGTCGAGTGCCTTACCTCAATAGTAGATAAGTTAACAGGAACCTACTGTTTATAGTGCCTGTGGTGGGCACTGCCATTGGGGAACTTCAAGTCTGGTCAGGAAATAGAAAAAATAAAAAGCAACCTAAGACAGCGTGAGACAACTATAGAAATGAGGTTATATAGTATAGGACATGTTTCAGAAAATTTTGACCATAGAGCTAATACATTTCATGTATTAGAATGAAATGAGCCACTATTGTAAATCACTACTATGTGTCAATTGAACCCTTTCAGAAAGAGATTTATATAGATTTGGAGTTGGGACTGTTGAATGAACCATGGAACTGTTTATGAAGATGGCTTAGATAAGCAGCCAGTGCAGACCAAATGGAAAATGTTCTCGCAGGTTACACCTCACCATCTACTGACTGCCCTTTTTGTATCTCAAAATAAGCCATCTGCCATTGTGCCTTTTTCTCTTCTCCTCTCTGATTTTTTTCTTTCTTTCCCTTCCTCCCTTTCTTGAGAAGGAGAAGAGTGGTGAGGGTTGGAGGAGCTCGCTCCTGATGAGGTCATGCTGTTTTGGATGAGCCTTGCACATTGGCTGCCAGCACTGACAAATCAAATGCTTGGGAAAATTGTGTATCAGATAAAGCGCCACAGGTTTAAGGGAAGGAACAAATCCGGAATACCAGTTCATTGTTTGGGAATCCCTGGTTTATTTTCTTTTGTGACAACAAGAGGATGGGTATTTTACTTTAGAATTTTCTCAGAGCCTGGTTAAATGATAACCAATTATGTGCCATTTAGCTGAGAGTTTAGCCCTGATTGACCTGAGCAAGCTCAAAAACACTCTCTTTACAATATTCCTGAGGTTTTATTTTGAAATTTTCCCAGAAATGTTTTCGTGAATTAGAAACCAGCATTATCAAATTTAAAGCAGAATATTTTCACATTACTTACTTACTTTCCAAACGTGGGGTGACTGATGTATTAAGACTGCATTGTACTGAGAACAATACTGTAATTAGGGTTACAGTTTTAGTGTGGTCTGACCCAAGAAATTTTGTGACTATAGTTTTGCTAGTACAACTAATTATGCCAGTGATCTCCTATTTGTGACTGCAATTAGGCATTTCATGGCCTCTAAATAAGTATAATTAGTTAATTGGATCATGCATGAAATTCTAGACTCTTACAATAGCCTCTGAGAACAAAAATAAATATTATAAATATTATGAACTGTTTTATAGCTGTGGAAGCCTGGGAAATACCAAAAGTGAATTGTTTGACTTTGTCTGCTACTACTTCATAAGAATAAGCATTTATGATAGCTTTCATTTTTCTGAATTTGAGAGAGGAGAAGGGAGCCACTGACCTTTCTTACTCACCTTTAGAGAAGGTGGTGTTGGTTGTCCTCCTCTGCCCCGCACTGTCCCGGCCGGGTGCTCTCTCCTGTAGCATTCTAAACGTAGTTACCTTCCTAGGAAATGTGGAGAAGGGCAACATTGATCAAAAATTTCTACAAGTGTATCTTATAGAAAATGTGTAGCTTTTATTTTAATTACTTGAGTGGATTTGATGTTAACAAAAACATCATGAAAGAGAAGGAACCTGAAACACAAGTTTTATTGACTGTGGGGGATAAGAATAGATGCTGATACATTCAGTCACAAACACAGTGCTCTATCCAGCAGTACAGCCCAGCAGGCAGAGAGCATATTCAGTCACATACATGTGCATTATTCCAGAAATGCTGACACGGACTTGACTCTAACAGACCTAATCATAATGTTTTCAGAAAAAACATATTTCTTCTGACTTGAATAATCAATCTTGAATCATAAGTTGAGCTTTTGATTATTTATCTGCTGTTTTAATCTACAGTGAAATTGCTTATTTGCTATGCCTGTCAGTCCCGAAAAATGCAGTTTTCTTTTGTTTAATTAGGCTCTTTTTAGATGGACCTGTGTACGTTTTTGTTGGATGTGCTTTCTTACACATTGGAGAGACATGTTCTAAGTACATAAGAACACAGGTTTAAATAAAGTACAGGGTTTATTAGCTATACCTTTGGGGATACTTCATAATTTTAGAAACTGTACTGTTTGTATTATACTTCTGAAATATGAGGAATGTAATGATGACTCTGTCAAAAGACTAAAATCATTAATCTTAGCATTCATATATACATACCTGCACATACAAGTCCTAACTTACAAAAGAACTTTCTGACTACATAGCTAGATGGAAGGCTATATACCATCATGTTTAAGAATATTGATTTTGGGGGAACATAGGCCATGGCTCCCTTTTTTAGTAGCAGCAACAACCTTTTTACTTCTCCCTAAACCTCAGTTTCCTTATCTATAAAGTGGGTTTTTTTGTGAAATGTGATGATAATGTATGTAAAATCTTTAGCACAGGGTTACTGTGAGGTAAATATTCAGTAAGTGGCAGCAATTATTGTCAGGTGGGTAAATGTAGATGCCATTCACTTTCAGAAATATGTTTGCTGAATTAGATGGAGCAATCTTTGTACCCTAAAGATACATTTAAAAACTTTAAATGTAGAATCTAATTAGAAATCTAACATGTGTTACCTGATATTGTTAGGATTTTCCTTGAAGGGATAAAAATTAGCATACAAACCAGCACTTAATATTGCTGTGTGTGTTGGGATACCTTTTGTACTATTAAGTTTCGTAATGACTTTTTTTTTTTGCTCAACTTACAGCTCTTCTCATATGTTGAATAGTCTATTTGCACTTTATTGTTTTAACTAACAACATTCTCATACTCATTGGCAAATAATTTAGTTTTCTATTTTGTAATGTAGCAGATTTATAAACTTTCTTGGTAATTGTGGTAGATTAAAGATGTCTACGGATTCTTTGCTACTCTCTTATTGAGATGTAAGGTCTATGTTCCCTCCTCTTGAATCTGGGTGATTTTTATAAATGTTTGATCAGCAGAATATGGCAGAGGATACTGTTGGGCCAGGTTCTGTGCCCACGCGTTAAGTGACTGGCAGCATCTACTTTCTGTCTCTTGAAAGGATCAATCTTGGAGCCCTGAGTTTCTGTGTAGGAAGTCTAGCTATCCTGAGGCTTCCAGGCTATGAGAAAGACCATGCTGTCCATGTGGAGAGGCCATGTTGGGGACAGGGCAAAAGTGGGGAAGAGAGAATTTCTGACCTCCAGCATTGTAAGATACAGTGACTTATTGTTGTATTAAGCCACTAAGTTTTAGGATAGTTTTTAATAAATAGCCAGAACAATGGATATGATTCTGATAGTACTTCATGCTTCTAATGGTTATTCTCTAAATGTCAGATGTCCCCAGAAATGTAAAATATAATGATACGTAAAACCGAAGTTCTATCTGTTTTAGTTAATCTTATCCCTCGAATTGGACTAAGTTGGGTGTTTGTCAAAATTGAATCTATATTATAGGAAATAGCATAATAGTATCCTAGAATATTATTCATCCTCATTCTTTTAATAAATTTTTCACAGTAATTCTTCCCCATCTTCAAATTCTTGTTTCAGATTTCTCGTGGTTTGACTTCTGAGTTTTTCCCCTCACAATAATAAGTTCTGATAACTGTTAATTTTGAGTTTCTATAGAAGAAAATAGAACCTGGGCATTGAAACTAAAAAGGGAGGCAGAGTGTATGGTAGACTAAAAGTGTTTTAACAAAGATACCCAGGGGGAGGGAGGTAGCCAAGGGAGAAAGGAGACTGAAGGAAGAGTCATTTCAGGCTATAAGTACTGCATCCTTTATCCATCCTTTGGCATGAAGTTACCGTGAGCAGAGAAAATGTTAAATAACCCTTTTGAGTTGGGGATGAGTTTGAGAAATGCCTTCTGGTGGGAGTAGGTAAGGATGTAATTGCCCAGAGCATCTTAGACCTCTAAGTAACTCTTTGCCTGTGGGCCCAGGGTGGGGGCCTGGGAGGTTACAGAGAATAATGTCTACAGGAAAAGAAAACACATTTAAAAGCCTCTTATTGAAACTGAGGGAAAGGAGAGATTGAAATGTTTCTGGATGGCAAGTGTGATTATAATTGTATAATACAAGAACTCATTATTACTAGTTTAGAGAAATGTTTAATATCACTGGTTTTTTGTTTAATATGATATCTTAATTGTTTTATTAAATGTAAAAATTTAATACGATAACGGTGTTCAGAGAATCAAGTGCAGTCTGAGTGCTCCAATTCTATTTTCACCTTCGCACCACAATTTCCTCAACATCAAAATCTTCTATCACAGTGGTTTGCGGGAGTGGACCTGTTGGAGCTGGGTGAACTCAACAGTTAGCAAAAACACACAGGTTTAAACAGCCCTATGAGGCAGGTAGAAATTATTACCCCACTGTTTAAATGAGGGAACTGTCATCACAGAGAGACTTAGTGTGCTTGCCCATAGATTACCTTCTTATGGCCGGTAATCTATATCTCTCCCTTTCTAGATCAGAGCTTGTTGATTAAAAAAAATTCTTCCAGTTGGAAGTGTAAAACAGTGAACATACGAGGTGGGGCAAAATGGCAGTGATAATTGTACATCTGAATGTTGGATGGAAAAGATTGGCCTATGGGGAATAGAGTTAATTCTTGTTACTCACATTTGCTGAGAGTGTAGGTTCCTGTTTTGCTATTGGCGGAATGCAGAAGTAACCAAAAGGCTTTTGTGATGATTTGTGTTCTGCCTCAAGAAGATTCTGCCCACATTCTCTGAGTATTTAGTCAGGTATAGAATGATAGGATGTGAATAGGTTTAAGCCCACTAAGTGGATTGGAACCATTTACCTTGTGTGAAAAATGCTTTTTTTTTTTTCTCCTGGAGGGGTTGCCTTCCTTGTTTTGGTTTACTTTGCTTCATTATGTTACAGTGCATCTTTTTGCTAAAATCACTGAATGTGGATTAGGTGGAGTATTGGAGAGCGAAAGCTAGAGCTCATATGTGCCATGGATAATTCAGAAACTGAATGATGCACACACCAGTGACTTGATAATTGCCTTTATATATTTTGAGGCATTGCAGCTAGGAAAGCAATTTTAAAGTATTGAGTTTGTTTTCATTGTAATTCATAGCAAATAATTAAACATCCTTTGTAAAAGAACCAGTAGTTCCTTACCAGGTGCCAGGTCCTCTGCTAAGTGCTGAAAAATGCTGACTTCTCACTGAGCTCTCTGTCCTGTTTTTGGCTGAGTCCTTAAAAGGGTTAATATTTCAGAGGGACAGCAGAATGAAGTGTTTAATCATCAAAGAGCTTTATTTTTAAAGCTACAGGTGTTTCAGGCATGTTGAAGGGGAAGGAGATAAATGCCCAAAGTGGGACTCAGAATTGATAAAATTTGGGGAATGACTTACTCAATTTGGTTAACTTGGTTATTAAGGCTAATTACAGCTTTTGTAGTGATGACTGTTAAGATAAAAGGCCATATCTATTAGAGCTCTGAACTTGAATCTTAACATTAAGAACATCCTTTTCAGGATGAAACCTCTCTTTAGGGAGGTGAGCAGTAAAAGAATGTTACAGGCAAATTAATAAAGGCTTTTAAAAATTTTCTCATTCCACAAAATGGAAATTTTCTAATTAGAGAAATGTAAGCATGTAAATCTAAGATTAGTTTTGTAGATTTTTTTTCCCTCAAAGTCATGGAAGTCATTGTTTAAAGTGGCCAGGAATATTTAGGATCTTGCTTTTAAGGACCTCAATGTCTCTGAGTTTTAGTTTCCTCATTGCTATGGTCTGAATGTTTGCCCCCTCCTGCCCCAAATTCATAGGTTGGAATCCTAATCTGCAAGGTGATGGCATTAGGAGGTAGGGCGTTTGGAATGTGATTATATCATGAGGGCAGAGCCCTTTTGAATGTGATTAGTGCCCTTATGAAGAGGCCAGAGGGAGCTTGTTCACCCTTTCCACCATGTGAAGACACAGTAAGAAGGCACCATCTATGAGGATCGTGCTCTCACCAGAAACCTTGATCTTAGACTCCCTAGCCTTCAGAACTGTGAGGAATAGATGTTTGCTGTTACGAGCTACCAGGTTTATGATATTTTTGTTATAGCAGCCCAAATGGACTAAGCCACTCATCTTTAAAATGGAAATAGTAATGAGTTAATGAGAAATGATGGCAAAACCCTAAACATAGTGCCTGGTATGTAGTGGGCACCCAATAAATGTTGACTATTAATAGTAATAAGATTATTTAATTTTTAGAGTTGTACAGTTCTTACTGTGCTTCAAAATACACACTACAAAAACTTACTAAAAATAGATACACTACAATTTTTGTTTGTAGTTTTGAGTTTGGACAAATGAATATAGTCATGTAACTACCACCATAATTAAGATACAGAAGGTTCTATCACCTCTCCCAAATTCCCTCATGTTGTCCCTATTTTCTGTCCCTAGCAACAACAGATCTGTTCTCATTCCCTTTAGTTTTGCCTCTTCCAAAATATGATGTAAATTGAGTAATAAAGTGTGTGTGTATATGTGTTTGTGTGTAGACACATACCCTTTTAATTCTGGCTTCTTTCACTTAGTATAATGCATTTGAGATGTTATGTGTGTATCAGTGGATTTTTGTTGTTGTTATTGCTGAGAGGTATTATATGAATGTACCACAGCTTGTTTATCCATTCACCAGTTAAAGGACATTCGGGTTGTTTTCTGTCTTTTGCATTTACAAAGAAAACTACTAGAAAAATTCTTGTACAAGTTTTTATGTGAACGTAAGTTTTTATTTCTCTTGGGCAAATTCCGAGGAGTGGGATTGCTGGGTCATATGGTAAATATACATTTAACTTCATGAGAAACTGCCAAACTGTTTTCCAGAGTTGCTTTACCATATTACACCCCCAGCAGCAATTTATGAGCATTCCAGTTGCTCCACATCCTTGTCAGTAGTTGTTGTCAGGTTACAAATTGTTTTTCTAATTGTAGCCATCATAGTAGGTATATAGTGGCATCTGGTGGTTTTAATTTGCATTTTCCTAATGATTAATGATGTCAAGTATGTGTTTGTTTATACTTTGCCATAGGTATATCTTCTTTGGTGAAGTGTCTGTTCTAAAGGTTTTGCCCTTTTCTAAAAAGATAGCCTTTATTTTTTAGAACAGTTTTAGGTTCACAGAAAAGTTGAGCAGAGATTTCCCCTATGCTCTCTGCCCCCACTCATAGCTTCTCTAACTATCAACATTCCTCACCAGAGTGATACGTATGTTACAAATTATGAACCTACATTGATATATCATTATCACCTAAAGTCCGTAATTTACATTAGCGGTTACTTCTTGGTGGCGTACATTTGATGTGTTTGGACAAATGTATAATGACATGCATGTAACCACTGTTACAGTATCAAACAGAGTAGTTTCACTGTCCTAAAAATCCTTTGTGCTCTGCCTATTCATCCCTTCCTGTCCCCTAATCCCTGGCAACCACTGATCTTTTTATTGTCTCCATAGCTTTGCTTTTTCCAGAATGTCATGTAGTTGGACCCATACAGTATGTAGCCTTTTCAGATTGGATTCTTTCATTTAATAATAGGCATTGAAGTTTCCTCCATGTCTTTTCAATGGCTTGATAACTCTCTCTTTTTTTTTTTTGGTGGGGAGCCTACTTTTATGGGGTTGTTCGTTTCCTTAGTGAATTTCGAGAAGGCTTTACATTTCTTGATACAAGCTTCTTTTTTTAAAAAAAAAAAAAAGGCAATAAAACTATGTGGAAGGATATGTGCTTTTTGTCATATGTACAATTCCCAAATTTTTTTCCCCAGTCTTTTCATTCTCCATGTCTTTCGTAGAACAAAAAGTTTTAATTTTGATGAAGCCCACTTTGTCAATTTTATCTTTATTGGATTATGTTTTTGGTATTGTATTGAACATTATCTTTGCCTAACCTAAGGTCACAAAGATTTTCTGCTATATTTTTTCTAGCAGTTTTATTGTTTTAAGTTTTAAATATAAAAACTTGAAAACCATAGTTCATTTTGAGTTAATTTTTAGTAAGGTATGTGGTATGGATTTAGGTTCATTTTTTTCACATAAACGTCTAATTGTTCCAGCACCAGTTGTTGAAAAGACTTACCTTTTCTCCATTGAATTGACTTTGAACCTTGAATTGACTGTATTTGTGTAGGTCTATTTCTGAGCTCTCTATTCAGTTCAACTGATCTATGTGTCTTCCCTTTCACCAATAGTGCAATGTTTTGATTACTGTGAATTTATAGGAAGTCTCTTTTTTCCCCTATGAATCTATGATTTGTTAAAATGTCTCTTTTATTCATAGTACCATGGGGAAAACCAACTCAATTTGACAAATTTGCATACATATTCTGAAGCTTTTCTTACACTAATGGCAAACTCATAACTCTTCCCAATATTTACAGAGCCAATATAATCACACTTCAGTTTTTCATAGGCTTTATGTAGTAAGCAACCTTAATTTTGATTTGAACATGGATTTTCCAGAAAACTAACTCTCATTGTAAGAAACATAGTAGTCACAGATAATACAAGACCATTCCACTTGGTATCATAAATGACAAAATACAACTTTTTGATCTGTTTACCAGAGCTTGTATGTATGACCTTGCTAAACTTACTTATTAGTTCTAGGAGCTTTTTATAGGTTAGTTGCCTGTGAATAGAAACTTTGTAATTTTATTTCTAATCTATGTCTTTAACCTCCTCTTCTTGCTTTATTGGCCTGGCTAGAACTTCCAGTGTGATGCTGAATAGAAGTGGTAAGAACAGACATCTTTGCTTTGTTTTGGTTTTAGGGGAAAAGTATTCAGTCTTTTGTCATTATGATGTTTACTGTAAAGGTTTTTTGCAGTTGCCCTTTATCAGGTTACGTTCTCTTCTATTCCTAGTTTGCTGAGAGCTTTATTTATCATGAAGAGATCTTGAATTTTGTCAAATGCTTTTTTTGTATCTGCTGAGATGATCATATGGCTTTTTTTTGTTAGCCTATTAATAGGGTAAATTACACTGATTGATTTTTGAACCAGCCTTGCATTCCTGGGATAAACCTTATGTTGTAGTGTATTTTCCTTTTTTGATATTGCTTAATTAGATTTGCTAATATTTTGTTGAGGAATTTTACTTCTGTGTTCATGAGGGATATTGATCTGTAGTATACTTACTTGTAATGTTTTTGTCTGGTTTTAGTATCAGGGTGATAATGTTGACCTCATAAAATAAGGTGGGAACCATTCCTTGCTCTTCTGTTTTCTAGAAGATATTTATGTAGAATTGGTATTATTTCTTTCTTAAATGTTTGGTAGACTTTTCCAGGGAAACATCTTGACCTGTATTGTTAGAGATTTTTAACTGAAAATTTAAGTTCTTTAATAAATTTTTAACTATTCAAGTTATTATTGATATTTTGTGACTTTCAAGGAATTTTTCCATTTCATATAAGTGATAGAATTTATAGGCATAAAGTTGTTCACAATATTTCCTGATGAACCTTTTAATACCTCTAGAATCTTTAATAATGTGCCTTCCTTTTATTCCTGATCTGGTAGTTTGTATCTTCTCTTTTTTTCAGTCAGCCCGGCTATAGCTTTTTTTTTTTTTTTTTTTTTTGAGACACAGTCTCGCTGTGTTGCCTGGGCTAGAGTGCCGTGGCGTCAGCCTGGCTCACAGCAACCTCAAACTCCTGGGCTCAAGTGATCCTTCTGCCTCAGCCTCCCGAGTAGCTGGGACTACAGACATGTGCCACCATGCCCGGCTAATTTTTTCTATATATTTTTAGTTGGCCAATTAATTTCTTTCTATTCTTAGTAGAGACAGGGTCTTGCTCTTGCTCAGGCTCGTCTTGAACTCCTGACCTTGAGCGATCTGCCCGCCTCGGCCTCCCAGAGTGCTAGGATTACAGACGTGAGCCACCGTGCGCCCGGCCTGGCTATAGCTTTATTGATTTTATTGATATTTTTAAAGAACCAGCTTTTGGTTTCATTGATTTTTTTTTTTTTTTCCTTGCCTGTTTTCAGTCTCACGGATTTCTGATCTAATACTCTTCCTTTTGCTTTCTTTGGCTTTGGTTTCTCATTCTTTTTCTTTCTTCTTAAGGTAGGTGTTTAGATTATTGATTTGAATTCTCTCTTTTCCAATATAAGCATTTAATAATATAAATTTTCCTCTAAGCACTTTTTAGCCACATACCACAAATTTTGGTATTTTATTTTCATTTTCATTTGGTACAGAATATATTTTGATTTCTCTTGTGTTAGATTTCCTCTTTGACTCATGAGTTATTTAGAAGTATGTTGTTTAATATCCAGATATTTGGGAATTTTCCAAATATCTTCCTGTTACTAATTTCTAGGTTAATTCTTTTATGTCAGAGAATATACCTTGTGTGATTTGTTTTTTAAAATTTGTCAAAGTTTGTGTTATGGCCCAGAGTATGGACTATCTTGGTAAATGTTCTCTGTGCATTTATAATAGTAGGTTTTTGTTTGTTTGTTTTTTCTGCTTATGTTAGGTGAAATGTCCTATAAATGTCAGTTAGGTTTAGTTGGTTGACAGTGTTTGTCTTAGTCCTTTTTGTGCTGCTATAACAGAATACCTGAGATGAGGTAATTTATAAAGAGGAGAGATTTGTTTCTTACAGTTCAGGAGGCGGAAAGTCCAAAATTGAGGGGCCTAGAGAGAGAGAGAGAGAGAATAGGGGCATAGGGGACCACAATCATAGGTTTATCAGGAACTCACTCCTGTGATAACTAACCCACTCTGGCCACAATGGCATTAATCCATTAATGGCACTGCCCTCATGACCTAATCACCTTTTAAAGGTCCCACCTCTCAACATTGTCGCCTTGTGGATTAAATTTTTAACACATGGACTTTGGGGGACACATTCAAACCATAGCAATATTGTTCAGGTTATTTGTCAATTTTCTGTCTACTCCTTCAATCAGTTATTGAGAGAACAGTGTTGAAGTATCCAAATACAATTGTGGGTTTGTCTGTTTCTCCTTTGAATTCTGTCAGTTTTGCTTCATGTATTTTGAAGTCTTGTTAACTACAGCATGCTCATTTAGGGCTATGTCTCTTTGGAAAACTGACCCTTTAATCATTATGTAATGTCACACATTTTATCCCTTGCATTGTATTCCTTGTTCTCAAGTCTCATTTGATGCTAATATAGCTACTCCAGCTTTATTTTGATGATGTTTTCATGGTGTATCTTTTTTCATCCTTTTATGTTTAATCTGTATTGTTATATTTATAGTGGATTTCTTAAACACAATGTAGAGTTGAGTTTTTTTTTAAAAAATCTGATTTGACCATCTCTTTAATTGGTATGTTTAGGCCATTTATATTTGATACAATTATCAACGTGGTTCTTGAATTTAGGTCTGGCATTTAATCGTTTGTTTTCTGTTTATCCCTTCTGTTTGTGTTCCTTTGTTCCCTCTCTCTTGCTTGTTTTGGATTATTTGAATTTTTTTAGTATTTTATTAGAAATAAAATTTTTTAAATTTAATTTCTATTTAACTTATATTGTCTTTTTTGTTTGTCTCTCTTGTTTTTTTTTTTTTTCTTGTGGTATCAGTATTAAAGATACCTTTTTAAAGGTATCTTTAAAAAGATACCTTTTTACACTTGAAAAAGTTCTTTTTCAAGTACTTAAAAGGGCAAAATAGTCTGTTTATTCAAATATTTATCATTTTTATTGCTCCTTCTTTATTCCTAAAGTTCCAAGTTTCCCTCTGGTATTATTTCTCTTTAGCCTGAAGAATTTACTCTAGCATTTCTTCTAGAACAGGTCTCTTGGCAACAAATACTGTAAGTTTTCCTTGATCTGAGAATGTTTATACATCATCATCAATCATCATTCCTAAATGATATTTTCTCTAGATTTAGAATTCTGATTGATATTTGAGTTTCTTTTAACACTTTAAAGATATTGTCCCTAATTCTGTCCTATGTGATTTCTGATGAGAAATCTGAAATTGAGTCACTGTTCACCTATATATAGATATAGTATTTTGTTTTTCTCTGTTTTTAAGATTTTTTCCCCTTCATCTTTGCTTTTCAACAATTTGATTATGATATGTTTGGGCTTGGTTTCTTTGTTGGGCTTAGCCAAGCCTTTTTGATTATAAATATCTGTGACTTAGATAGGTTATGGCCATTTTTGTTTTCGCTTGGTAAAAGTTATGTGATATTTATAATAACAGATGTTCTAATTGAAGAAGCTTGCTCATTTTCAACAAGGAAGAATATAAAGATCTCTTTTTGACAGATAAACAGTGATGATTTTTACCTTTATTATTTACTTCGCTAAAACGACTGATTAAAACAAACACATACCTTTCCAAAGAAAAAGTGTTGGGAGTGGCTTTAGAGTACTGGTATCTGTCTTGTTTTGAAATTAGTAAAGTAAAACTTGAACTTTTAAAATTTGTGAGATATTTGCTTGAGTTTGCTACGAATAATAAATTTATGTACCTTAATTCAATTATAAGTTATGCCTTTCTTCTAAATTCATTATTGTTTTTCCTTTAGAAAACTACTGAAATTTTGATTACTATTTAGTGATGTTATTCATATAAAGACATAAATTTGGTGATTTTATTTATATAAAGATCGATTCCTGATTAAATCATTTGGAGAAGTATGTTTAAGTGAATTTTATTTTTAAAAGATCTATGTTATTGGCTTTTTTGCCCAAAACTCTTCACACTTCATTGACATATAGATGTGTATACTGATAAATATAGTAAATTTTGAAATTCTTATAGACTAGGAATTTGTTTCTTTATGTCTGTTACATTCCTTTATGATTTTATTGTAAAAAGTAATCTTAGAAAGTAAATTTAATTTTTGTGCAGAACCATTTGGAGTGATATATTGCAGCATCTATTCATAGAATCTGTTTGTAAATTGGACCATAGGGTTGTATATATTATTGGCTTTTTTGTAGGAAGGTGATTACAATTAGCATTTGTGAAATATATTTCATCTTTATGTAGTAACAGTATTTAGATCGTTGGTTCAAACTTCAGGTTTTTGCCCTTCTCCCGTTGAACTCTATATGAGATTTGTGGCTTACATTAAAGAAAATTGAGTTATAAAAATGGGAGAGTTGGCTCCATTTTGAAGTGGTTTAAAATTTGTCATTAGCTGTTAGAATTGGATGTTTTTATAATTTTTAAAAACTTACTTATCTCTCCTCTGTTAAATTAGGTGCTCTGTGGATGTGTATAGTTTTAAATCCCCACTGCAAGTTGGAACAGAAGGCCAGTTGGCTAAAACAACTGAAAAAGTGGAACAGTGTTGATGTCTGTCCATGGGAAGATGGAAATCATGGCAGTGAATTACCCAACTTAACCAATGCTCTGCCTCAGGGTGCAAATGCCAACCAAGGTGAGTCCACAGTAATGTTCTGCCCAATTTGTATCTGCTTAATTGTGCATATGTGTTTATAATGGTTTCTTACAATATATGTGGGAAAATGATTTTACACACATAAGAACTTACTGTACAAGGATTTAATATATTTGACTTTGAGAGTGTATGTGTATATGTGTGTGTGTGTGTTTTAACTTTACCTGAGATATTTGTATACTTTTTAAAATATTCTCAGAATACAGATGGATATAATACTTACATATATTAGTATGTATTAAAATAGCCTATTAATGATATAGGTTGAATTTTCTTTATTAATTTAAAAATCATAGAGTAGAGTGGGTAATATAGTACTTTGTAAAAGAAAATATTGAGAGGCTTAAGGAGCTATGTGATTTTATCTCTATTGGTCCATTCATATTTGAGCTTCTGTGTAATCTAATCAGTTAAAAATTTTTGGTTTTAAAATGTGGCAAGGAAACTATGACTCAACTGAAGAGCATGGAATGCTGTTGGCATTTGGACTTGGAAAATTCTTTATCGTGAGGGGTTGGCTAGCATACTTGTCCCTGTTTACTATAGGCTAGTAGTGCCCTCCAAGCTTTGGGACGACCAAGAAATGCTCCCAGACATTTCCAAAAGAACCTCTGTCTCACCTTTCTATCCTGTTTTTTTAGCTTCTCCCCTCTGTTGGATCCATTTATTCAGCTCAAGTCCCTCACGTCTGTTTAAAAAATCCTTCTTTGGCCCCACTTCCCGTGTACCTACTGCAGAATTTTTTCCTCCTTCTTAAAACCAAATATTTTAAGTAGTTAACTTTTACAAATAAAAATTTTATTCACTAATTCATGCTACTATTGTTACATGATTTTGTGTCTGGTGTTTTTTGGAGAAAATTTGAAGACTAATTTAAAGTCATGCGAGGAGCAATATGGAAATTAAATAATGGCAGATAGATCTAGAATTAAGACCATCTTCTCTATGTGCTGGCCACATAGGAGTTGGTACTACTACAAGGAGCTGGACAGTGTTCTGAGTTTGAATATGATGTTAGCATGGTGTTTTCAGGCTCTATAAAGAAAGAAAATGATACATATTACTCCATAGGGACTTTTCAAATCAAAAAGAAGTTTCAGGACTTAGGAAAGATGATTGTCGGGCTCTGCTTTATCTAGAGATACTTGCCTTGGGAATTCAGTATTTGAAATCTATCATATCTTTGTGGCCCATGATGATTTTATTTAGTAGCTTCAAAGAAAATAAATGTACCCCTCATACCCTCAATTTTTTTCCAGAGGCTCAGAATTTTTTTTTTTTTTTGATGAGAAGGAAAAAGAAATTTATTAATTTGCTGCCAAATGAGGAGGTTGGCAGACTGCTGTCTTAAAGTACCAATGGCCTTGCTCAGAATTTAAGTGTAGCTGTTCAGCATTTATTCTCTTCCATTGCTGGGAAACGGTGTGCCTACAACTACATAGACAATATGCTTTATCTCCTTCTATTTATACTTGGAGGTTTCTGTTTGTTTCACTCCCTCCATTTTGGGACTGCCATGCTAACATTTTACACTTTACTTTTGAAATTCCATTTATTATGTTACATTGGTTAAACATGAATATTCTATAGCCTTAGAAAGAGAGTGAGAAGTGGTCCAGCCTTTAGATTAAACAGTTCATTTCACTTATGATTTGGCCCAGGTCATACAAAATTAGGACCTAGCAATATTTATAGTTGGTATGCCTATAGGCACAAGGGTATCTGCTTTTACACAACCCTGACGGGTTGTTAGAAGAGACATCCCTACAAAGGGGATCCGGTGCTTACACCTGCATTGCCTCCGCTGAGCAGGGGAGAGCCGGTAGTGGCCAGCAGGATCCAGCAGCCATGCCACTGCTGGATGAGTGGACTGAGTGTGCACGTGGTACGGACCATGGACAGAAATCTGTGTGTTTACACATTAGAGTGAATATGAAGGGCTTATCAGGCTCTGTCTCGGCTGAAATGATTTGTTAGAATTAATGAACAGCAACATTAGAATCTATACTCTTTGAAAGAGTAATTTGGTTTTTTTTGGAATATACCAGAATGATAGCCAATTTTTAAATTTTATTCTTTTTTGATAAAAGAACCGAGACTTTCTCCTTTTATACTTTTCTGAATTTCCCAAGTGATTTTTAGTCAGCATGTGTTAATATTACATATACTTTATTTAAAAATTGTTACTAATTTGTATATTTATCATTTTAGAACTTTAGCCAAGATAATCTATTTTACTTTTTTCAATCTTACTACAAAAATTGGATAACCAAAGACAACCAAGATAAAAAATTGGCCATAATTTTGATACCTAGTCAAACCAGATTTTTAATTATCCTTTTAGTCATTGTCTAGATACATACTCAGTTTTTATGTGTTTCCTATGTAATTATAGGACTTCATAGCCTACGTTTTCATTTAAATATCATTTTGTCAGTATTTAGTCTTTTTTGTTATCATTGGTTTTCATTGGTCTCTTAGAACTAACCAATGTTAAAAGCCTGGTGTGTGTCCCCTACATTTCTCTTTGCTTGAGCAGGGGAGAGCCTGTAGTGGCCAGCAGGATCACATACACACATGTGGGAAGTTCAGGTGTTTATTTTGTGAAAATGAAATCATATTCTACAACCTGCTTTTATTATTGGTGCCACAGGTTAGCAGGCAGAAGTTAGCTTATTAATATGTACGTGACACAGAGTTGCTTTTTTAAAGTCTCATTTTAGTTTCAAATTTTGTTTCTATAATTTGAGTGAAACAAAATAAATGAAATTACAAAGCCACTTTAAAATACTTAGGTGATACTTGGATTTTGGAACATTTGATCAATGGACTATGAGAGGTCTTGGAATTAGTTTCTTTCTAGGTATGGGCATATTTATTCAGCTCAACATGAAGCCCTAATAGGTTCAAAAGGCCCTTAAATTGTAGGGCTCACCCTTCCCATTTGCAGTTTATACACCTGCCTTTTGCTAGCACACAGTCTGGGCAGGGGCCATAACAGATGCATCATTAATTTTGCCTCTCAAATTATCTGTCATCCACACATTTTGATATGTCTGCCATTCAGATACAGATGTCTAAGTTGACCTGTGACCAAACTGAAGTAATGTCTCTCTGTTAAAGACCTGTCCAAAGTCTTTCTGAGCAGCTGAATTAGCTGAATGTGCAGTAAGGATATCTGTGTTTTGATCTGCCACTGCCTGGCCGTGTGGCCTTGGCAAGTCACTTTCTTTCCCTCGCTTTTCAGTTCCATCAGCAGAGTAAAGGAGTTGGACTGAATGAATTCTCCAGTCTCTTCTTCTTGATTCTTCTTCTTCGATTTTTGTATTTTTCCTTGTGTTTGTGCTCAGCCAAATGTCCAGTGACAGGAAGATGAAACCTTACCAACGAAGGAAGGTCCAGATTGTGCTTCTCATTTAATTCTCATAACAGTGAAGGGTTAGACTTGAGCTAGGTACCCATAAATAAAAATAGTTTGTTACCGTGTTTCCAGTTGAGCCTTACTAAGGTTTGTGAAGGTAAGTTTGCAGTAGGGACCCAAGGGGTGGGATTGCAGGTAGAATGTGAACCATATCATCCTTAGGAATTGAATAAGCCCAGGAGTTGGGGTGAGAATATCCTTTATTCCCCAAACATTTTTTTTCTCCGTCAGGTCCTGAAACTTGAACCCTCTTTGGAGTGTATGCCTCTGCTCCTTTGTGATGCCCCGGCATACACTATGCTGGGGACATCACACCAGCCATGGAACCTGCCCAGGAGTCAGGAGGCAGCCTGTAGGGGCAAGGTAAGTGCGCTGGTTTGTTTTGTAGCTATGTTGTGTGGCTTTGTGAAATGTTAAATATATGCATTTATGCCCTTTGGGATATATAGTGGCATTTAATCATTATATCCCAAGAAGCATAATAGTTTTAATTGTGCAAAACCGCACAATATAGTTAAAAAATACAACCAAAAGCACAATCCTTATGCATATCTTTAAAGGCTGACTGCATATTCCTGAAAGGTTCCATGGCTGGTGTCGCATCTCTTGCATAGTGTTTGTGAGAGCTGTTGATCCCCTCAGGGCAGCCCACCACGGCACCTCAGAAGTGGGGAGCAGTGAGTTTTCATGTGGTTTTTGTGCCTCCTTTCAGTGTATTTTGGCATGGAAACTAGACCTGACAATTCTTTTTGCAGGATGCCTTTAACCTTAGCTTTAATGGCTGCAGAATGTTTGTGTTTGATAAAAAAAAGTGAGTGAATGGTGGCTCTTTGGGCTGACTTGCCTTCTAGTACTTAGGATGTGAGAGTATTCACCCTTCTGCTGAGGGGTGCAGGACAATGTGTGTGGGTGTGTTCATGAACATCTGGCCACAGAATGGTATGACTGATTTATTTACATGTGAATAATAGCTGACACGGCTTTCTGAATTGTGGAAAAAACAGATTCATCGAACAGGCCACATCGGACAGTGTTCACCCGAGCCATCGAGGCATGTGATCTCCACTGGCAGGATAGCCACTTGCAGCACATTATCAGCAGTGACCTATACACCAACTACTGTTACCATGACGACACTGAAAACTCCCTCTTTGACTCCCGCGGGTGGCCCCTCTGGCATGGTAAGTGGCCAAACCGGAAAGACATTTCCATGACTTACTTCTTTGTTTAGTTTCTATAGCATTATTGGAGTGGGAGGTGGAGAATCGTGGGATTCAATGGGAGATGGATGAATGCTTGGCAATAGGAGCTGAGTTTTTCATTCAAATCCAAGTTCAGAAATGGTTTCTCGTGTCTTTTTAATAGTATTTTGGGAGAAACATCTTACTATTAAATCCGTTTTTATAGATACATCTGACAGTGGCAACTTTACCCCCTTGACTTTCTGTTTTAGAACATGTTCCTACAGCCTGTGCAAGAGTGGACGCATTACGTTCTCATGGGTACCCCAGAGAAGCACTGAGACTTGCAATAGCTATTGTTAACACGTTAAGGCGACAGCAACAGAAACAGTTGGAAATGTTCCGAACTCAAAAAAAAGGTGAATGTGAAGGAGTTTGTTTCCCTTGGGGTGGGATTCTTGGTGATGACATCACTGAGTTTTGTGTTCTGGGAGAGATGGCTTTTAAAACTGGAGACATTAGAGGTGGCTTTACTCACCACTCATTAAAAATATTTAAGAGCTGATGTGTGAGAAATTTTAGGCATTTTGCTTCTTTGTTGAATGTCATAAGAAAAGATTTTTCTTAAAATATCTTAGGTTAATTAATTTTTTAAGGAGGAGAATTTTTAACGTTTTAATAACTATTTAGTATGTCTAAATTATTTAAAATTCATGTTAGCCAAATACCTTATTTTGTGAAAGTTCATTTGAATTCTAACCATAAGGACTGGGGGGTGGGAGTCGACTGCCCATGCCTGAGTCCCAGCAATAGGTGCCAGCTGGGTGACATTAGGCAGTGACTTGATGTCTCTGTGATTTAGAGTTCTCTTGTAGAATGAAGCTTAGTAGAGGGCCTATCTCTTAAGAGTTGTTGAGAAGGTTAAACCAGTTAATTTCTGTAAAGCACTTAAAACAAGGCCTGGCACAATGTGTATGTACTCTAAAACTTTTTAGCTGTAATAATTTGTACATCAGGACATGTTATTTATTTAAAGTGACCAGACAAAACTCTTGGATTTTTCAAGTTCTGTAAAATGACATTTGATGAGCTGTCAACTGATAACACATTTATCTTCTCTTTATCTCAGTTTATTAATCTTTTAAATTTTGAATAAGCATCACTAAGTAATAGTATAATTGCAAAGGGTTGTATTACATGCATAAGACCCTGATCAGATAAAAAATTGTTCATGCTTTTTCTGATTAATCCATGTACTTATTGTTCCTTCTGTAAGTATAAATTTTATTTTTATGTTTGTTTGACAAGTTTGTTTTGTTTTCACTCTGATTTTATTTTTGTATTAAGAGGAATAGTTTTAGTTGAGGGGTTTTTCATTTGGTTTTTGTTTTTTTTTCTTTTTTGGTTATGTTTTTGCTTTTAATCCTTGGGTGATTATACACATACTACAGTACAACTAAGCATTATTAAAAGTTGTTGAAATAGGCTAGAGGTTGGAACAAGTGTTTGTTATAACTTTTAATGTCCTCTATGTGGAAAGTATTATTAATGTTAACTAACACTATTATTTATATGGTGAAAAAAATTACAGAGTTACAATTTAAACTAAAGAAAGGGAGGAGCTCAGATGGTATTGGCATATAATATAATCCTTACTTTGTCCAGTTCTTCATATCGTCACTGGTGTTTGCATGCTATGTTGCTAGGTTCATTGCAAAATTTTTCTGAAATCCTTCTTCCCCCAGCATACCCACAGCCTATGACCAAAGGCATTTACTTCTGAATAGTATAAAGGATAATATTCAGACAGTGTACCACTTATTACACTGCAGAAAGAGAGCTAGTTCATGATGATCATCTGATTTTTAAAAAACATTACCATAAATTTTAAATAGTATCAAGAAATATTGGCTTTAAAAATCTGTTTAGTAAAAATGTTGTAATATCTAGAAATGGGAAGTGTAAAAATGTTAGTTCATTTAGTTAGAATGCATGTTAAGTGCATAATTGCCTCTAGGCCATTCTTAGACCTATTTCTTTTTTATCCTGCAAGCAATGAAAACTTTAATTTGAGACCATTCTTAAGTATTAATGAGGAGTACATATCTATACCTGTATCTTTCCCTACTTGTTATTGTTTGTCCATATTTAAAGAATAGGCTTTTCATAGCTGTTACAAGTCCAAAGTGCCATAACAATTACCTGTTACAGACCAAGATTAGTAAATGCAATATCTTATACATTTTCAATACTGTTTGGCATGATGTGTTAGCTTCTTGCTTCTGAAAAAACTATACCATATATTTATTTATTTATTCATTCATTCATTCATTCATTTCATTTGCTCAGTTTCCATCACTTGACTCTATTGGTTTGTTTGTATGAGCACATTTCCCTTAACCACATCCATATTTTTTTAATTGAACATATATATTGGGTTGTTCCCAAGAGTAATGCTCATGGTTTTTATTTTCAATACTGGTTATGTTAATGAAAGCCGGTGACAGAAATCTAAGGGAGGAAGGGGACCTTTCCAAGGAACCTAGGAGTGACTGAAATTAAATTTTAATACATTGTGCCAAGCTATTTTTTATTTTTATATACTAATAGTCAATAGCTCAAAATCAGAAGACTTCTGAAGGAATTTTGGGTTCATGGAATGGCTCTACAGTTATTTTCAAGCCAGTTTTTTCTTGTAAATTTTATGTTGTATATAGATTTTATTGTATTTTCCTGTAAGTAAAGAAGGAGCTACTATTATTTATTACTTTAGTGAACACCTAGATGTAGAATATTGCATTATTTACAACAATGGAATATATCTTAAAATATTTGTAGCTTTTTTCTCAGCATTCCATAATTTAACTTGAAAGGGCTAACATTCTATGAAGACAATTAAAAGAATATGTTTCATCTAAATTATTTGTTATCTCCTGCTATTGTTCCCCTTTGTGGCAAAGATCCTCTCTTAAATGGCTTATGGATCCACAATAAGGAAGACTTTCCTAAGGTGACAGGGGGATAACTCAGTGATACTCATATGGGAGTGTAAGTCTAATCTAGGCTACAGCTGCCCTCAAGTCCTCAATTTAGATGACCCAGTGAATACTGACTTCAAGAGATATCTTCATTTTTTTTTTTTTTTTTTTTGAGGCAGCATCTAGTTTTGTGGCCCTGGCTACAGTGCAGTGGCATCATCATAACTCACTGCAACCTCAAACTCCTGGGCTCAAGTGATCCTCCTGCTTCAGCCTCCCAGAGTGCTAGGATTGGATTACAGGCATGAGCTACTGCACCTGCCCATCTTCTTAGTATAGTTGTAGAGTTACCAATTGATAATTCCAATGGCACTTCTTAGTCCTCTTAATGCTCCTACTTAGGGAAGTAGGGGGAGTTTTCCCTAGCTTCTCAGAAGAAAATTTGGGATTTATTTTTCCCCATACAATATGATTTAATAGTGTAAGTACTAATACTGAGTAGTAACTCAGTACCCTGGACATGAGAATTAAATAGATATTTGGAACTTGTCCTGGGAATTAGTACCATTTATATTGATTTACAGATGAATTTAGAATTCATACTAGTTCATAAGTTGGGGACGGTACTTTTTGATTGGTTCTTTAATTAAAGGAGAATTTCCTACTGAATTCACTACTAATTTGTCAAGATGGTGCTACTAAGTGGTAAAGCCTCTCTTCTCCCCACCTCTCTCCTTTCATCTCCCTTCTCCTCCCCATCCCTCAATTCCCTTTTCTTGCACAGAGCTACCCCATAAAAGTATAACCTCGATCACCAATCTGGAGGGCTGGGTCGGACATCCCCTGGACCCTGTGGGCACTCTCTTTAGTAGCCTTATGGAAGCCTGCCGCATTGATGATGAGAACTTCCCTGGGCTCTCCGATTTTACAGGTAAAGCCATTGACATTTGTCTCATGTGCTTTTCTTTTTCTAAATGCTGAATGGGCATTAGGTTTTGTTTCTCCTCACATTATAGTTTATGGACCCATGTAGTTAACAGTACCTGTGGTTAGCAAGAGAGCAAGGAAATGGGCACCCCTGTGCATTTCAGGCAGGCTGCTACAAACTGGGAAAAATCTTACAGTTGACAGTTGGCAGCATGTGTCAAGAACCTTAGAAATACTTGCTCTCTTCTAACAGTGATTCTGCACATAAGAATTTATCTGCATTATGACTATTTTCCAGCATAAAGATACAAAATAGGGATGTGATCATAGCATTGGTACTAGGAAATTTAGTTTAGGTGCTTTTTAAATTTGTCATTGAAAGTGACTTGTCAATTAAATTTTTTAGTCTATTTTAAATGCCATTCAAAACTGTTTGACCACACATTCCTTTAAAGCTGTGTTTTGAGATTTCTCTTTGGCCTCTTAAGACTTAAGAATCATCCCTCAAAAGACTGACTGTCCAAGGGCAGTGGGTGGAGGTAAGGAAGGGAGTAAGGATTGTCCCTTTGTTGCTTCCATGGCTGGGTAAGCTCAGATAGTTAATTATCTTGCGCGTTTCATAATTTCCCCTGTGGTGGTTGCCTTAATGGATTATGGGTGATCCAAACGCTGTCAGGAGAGTGAAAGGTATGAGTCTGAATTCACTTTCCTTGGGAGTTGGATGGTTGAAGTTAGTTATAATTTCTAATAGAAACACCTTAATAGAGATTAGAGAATACTCAAAGAATAACTCCTCTTGTGATAACTGATGACTCTTGGATAACAAAAAGAACCCTGAAATCTGGTTACATATGTTGTGTTCCCTACTGTTTTCATTATGAATTTCAATATTATAATAAAATTATGGAAACTTTCTAAACACCAGGATTCAAAAAATTGTTAACTATTACAGTTGTCTTGTAATTTTACTATTGTGTAATTAAAATTCTTTTCTCTTAAATAAATATTCTTGGTATCATGTCCTCCTAGATTTATAGTTTTCTTTGGTGATTCATTTTTAATGGGAGAAAAATATATTTAATATCCTCGCCCCCAAACATACATATTGAATTATTCATGGTCATTTTTAAAAAGATATTAGAAAGCTATGCACTTCAGCCTAAAAAAACATTGTTTTCTGGCTTTCTCAGCATTAAGTCAATAATTCATTTACTAGTACTGGGTAGAATAAATATTTGTACCTATCATAGCTCCTACAGAAGTACTTTCTGAACTCTGATTTCTTTTGTGGTATTTTACAGAGAATATGGGACAGTGCAAGTCTCTGGAATACCAGCATTTACCTGCACACAAATTCTTAGAAGAAGGGGAATCCTATTTAACGCTGGCTGTGGAAGTAGCCCTGATAGGGCTTGGACAGCAGCGTATCATGCCTGATGGGCTATACACACAGGAGAAAGTTTGCCGGAATGAGGAGCAGCTCATTTCTAAGCTTCAGGAAATTGAATTGGATGACACACTGGTGAAAATTTTTCGCAAGCAAGCAGTCTTCCTATTAGAAGGTAGCTTGACAAAGAAGTTTTCCACTTATTTAGCCAATTTGATTTAGGTGCTAATCTTTCTTATGTTGAGTACTGTCTGAATGCATTTAATATGGTAGTTATCCTGATTGATATGGTCATGGAGTGTCAAGGACATGTTCACTGTCTAAAAAATAGTGTCACTGAATAAAAAAGTATGGATGTTTAGATTTGTGTCATTTGATTTAGGTGTTTACATAGGATAGCGTGTAGGATAGAAATCAGCCCCATTTAATGCCACAAAGCTTTGAAAAGGACCAGTTTTATTTAGGCTGTGTTGTTTTGAGATAAATGTAATTTTGATAGTAAATTATCACTGTTGGCCATGTTCCTGTTTGCTTGATCAATTAAAGAATAAAATAGAAATTGGTTGACATTTCTCCAAGTTAATTGGCTGTTACATGATGTCTGGGTTTTGAATATGTCGTATGCACACACTAACAAAGGACTGAAGGCTGCAGGAGTGAATTTCCTCTGTGCTGACCAGTTATTTCAGAGGATTCATTAGGCATAGATTCACCAAGTAAAAAGTGTCATAGGATCTCTAAGGCAAAGTCTAATTTTCTTCTTTTTGTAAGGTCAGAATTTAAAGGGCCTGGCAAATTTTGGCTGGCACTATTTTTTAGATTTTTTTTCTCAAAAAAGGTAAATATAAATAGTATAGTAGCCTAATCTTTTGTGCAAATGTAGGTGGTATTTAATTGATGAAATTGCTTCTATCTCTCAAGTACATGTGTGTTGTCATGGGATTCTTTGTGATAGGCTCATGAAGTGTGGTGTCTTTATCTCATATTCAGAACTGCTGTGTAGAGAGAAGGGATTTAGAGAAAATAGCATTTCAAAACCTCTTTTGTTTGTTTGAAGCAAAAGATCTATTTGAAAGAAAATATTTTTTTCAAATACATAATACATTTTTTGTGTTTCAGAAATGCGTTTTAAAGGGAAAATGTTCTTAAGGTGTAAACCTTCTTAATAGCATCCTTAGTTTTGGTAAAAATTCCTAACAGTGAAACACTCTCCAGAAGTTGTTTTTTTTTTTCTCTTAAAGATAAAAATCCCATCTTGGTAAATTTCAATAGTGATCCTCATTATTTAATTACTATTTTCTTCCATAGTTTCCTTCCACATAATTTTTTTTTTGATATAAGCAATTTCATTGGCCACAACCATTTTTTAAATGCTTGTCACTAACTTTGCTGACTGACTTTTGATGTCCATTATACTGAAGTTTAGGAAGAGGATGTATGGTTTTCAAAGCTGACAGTGTGTGATATCTGTTTATCATTTACCTTTCTAAATATGTCTCCATGTTCATTACTCATGAGTATTTTTGAACTTTGTCTTAGTCTCTGATTAGTCCATCCATCCCTTCAAACATTTTTATTAAAACTGTGCTAGCAAAGGAGCACTGTTGACTCATCTCTGCCTCCTCTCCTTTCCCAGCCCTGCAAGGCCCACGAAGTGTGGGTGGGTGTAGGACAGGAGGCAGTCCAAGGTGAGGAGGGGTTTAGGGGGACCATTTCTATAAACTGCAGAAGATATGAGCTCAGTGATGGCATTAACTACACTGGGGCACCAAGTTCTTCATGCATTTATACTCTTTGAAAATTTCAGGGACAAATTAGTTAGCAGGCCCAGATATCTGAAAAGAAAAAGCAATAAGCCACTATTTTTGCTGAGTATTAATCTCTCCTGGCCACAATACTGGATGGATCAGTTGGCATGTTGGAAAACCACCTCTGAGGAAACTTACTGCAAATGTCAGTTTCTCATTATTCAGTACACTAGAGTTCAAGGGTTATACTAATTATTAATCCACAAATAATTCTATGATAACTGACTGAATGTTATGCTCATTGGAAGGTATCATAGCAAAAGTGTTGATTATGTATCCTGGCTTTCTCTGAATAGTACAGAAAGGTAACTTGATTGTTTAAAAGGAAACATTGACAGGAAATGGAGGAGAAATGAATATATGGATAATCTACAGATTTGCTCTAATTAGTCCTTAAGTAGAATAGAGTTAGTGTCTTAGTCCACTTGAGCTGCCATAACAGAATACCATAGACTGGGTGGCTTATACAACAGAAATTTATTTCTCACAATTCTGGAGGCTGGGAAGTTCAAGATCATGGTACTGGCCATTTGGCTTCTGGTGAGGGCCCTCTTCCTGGCTTGAAGACAGCCTCCTTTTCTGTGTCCTCACATGACACACAGAGAGCGAGAGCAAGCTCTCCAGTATCTCTTTTTATGAGGACACTAATCCTGTTGGATCAGGGTCCCCACCCTTATGACCTCATTTAACATTACTTTCAAAAGGTCCTATCTCCAGATATAGTCACATTACGGTTTTAGGGCCTCAACATGTGAAATTGGGGAGCACACACATATTTAGTCCACAGCAGTTAGTAATGTCAATAATGTCGCTTTGCTATGTGAACTAAAAGTGTAAGTATAATGCTATATCAACTTTTGAAGAATATTAAATCACTTTAAGACATTTTAAAATGTCTCACAGAAAAGAAAAAGATTAATGGATATGATAAAATTAGAAGTTTAGGTTGGATTTTAATTTGTCTAGGTAAAAAAATAAATCATTTATATGGTTTTTAAAGTACTGGAATAATTCAAAAATGCTAACCAAAAAGCCCAGTTGAATTTTAAAAAATAACCTCCATTAACATGGTCTAGAATGTATCTTGCTCTTACCCGTCACCCAGTTCAGTAACTGCTCTTACCATTTCTTCTGAACTGCATTTCTTATATTCTAAACTCTTCACCAGACTGATTTTTTTTCATGGAAAACAAATACAGTATGTTCTCTGAGCAGTGGTGTGTCATGGTTCATAATTCTAGAAATCGTAAAACAGATGTTACCCAAAGGTGACATGGAAACTAATTTATTAAACACTTTACAGTAACTAAACCTCAAAGTACCTAAGTGCAAAGTGGTTGAACTAACCACTGTGGTTTCCTTTCAGAATTTATTTTTAAAAGTCTGCGTTGCCCTGCTCAGAGCAGCTCTCAGGGAGCACACAAGGGAAGTCCGCTCTGCCCCCATGCCTGTCAGAATTTACTACGAAGTGACTTTGACAACTTAAATGTAATTTTGCTTTTAAAATTGGCCTTCTGGAGCCCAGAGTAGTAGATTTCCAGTTACTTTAATTTTTTTCTTTTGCCTTTGGTATCAAATGGTGGTAACTATTCTTTTTGGTCATGGTCGCTTTCTGGAAATTAGTATCTGTTTCTGCGTATAAGAAGCAACAGTGTGCAAAGGCTTTGTATTGAGAGCTGTGGTGCAGCCTCCTCCCACGCCTTTGCCCCTTTGGTGCTTGGGTCCAGGGGCACGTTCCACAGTTACACTGCCGACTCATCTGTGCACTTGCAAATCTGGGTGCTCAGACATCACACACTGAGAGAGGATATTTCTCAAATTCAGTAGGGGTTTATGCTTCAGAAGGGTTCCCTTCTCTGAGGCACTTGTATTGTGAACAAGCTGTGCCTCTTAGTTCTGTGGGTTTCATTTTAGCTGTGGGGCAGTTGGGGGATTGTTCATGAAGTCTGTGTTGGATACTATACCCTATAGAATCTTTTTTTTATTAAGAATTTGATTCCTTTCTACTGTGTCACTTAGATTAAATTCTTAACTAGATTAGCTTACAGATGTTACAACTTTACATGAGAATGTTTAAGTATAATTTAGAAGAAGCGTAAGTTCATTTTTTAGTCACGTGCCATGTGTATGCTCTTTCCCACAGCCGGACCGTATAGTGGTTTGGGCGAAGTCATCCATCGGGAGAGCGTTCCAATGCACACGTTTGCCAAGTATCTCTTCACCTCTCTCCTACCTCATGATGCTGAATTGGCATACAAAATTGCACTGAGAGCAATGCGGTAAGTACTCACCGCCCAGCCAGGCAGAGGCAATCCAAACTCCCCACTGGGAAGCATGGCTGTCAACTGGCTTCTCATTCATTCATGTTTCTTGTAGGCAGCAGAAAATCTAAAGAAACTATTTACGCTTCCTGGATTGTTGTGGAGGTGATTTGTTTGCTTGTTTGTTTTGCTTTGTTTTAAAGTAAGGGAAGAATTGTATCCTTGACTGCTGTCAAACTCATGTTCATTGTTACTTTTTCCTACTTTTTCTTGAAGTTAGAATTTGGGAATAGAGCACAATTTCAGGCCAAGTTTAATCACAAGACAGCCACAGTTGAAGCCTTCCTAAATAATTAATTGTTTCGGAAAAATCAGATTTTTGAAGCTGGTAAATAATAAATATACTCGACTGGATATAATAATTGTGGGAGACCTTCACACCTGCTGTAATCCCACATTCCATCAAGAGTGCAGGAAGGCCACTCACTGTACCAGCAAGACACACTGGTGACCAGCCGGGGGCTGAGTGAAGGTGGGATGTGTACCTAGTGTTAAAGGAACCGCTCGCTATTCAGGGGCCTCCAGGATCTGCTTGCCTCAGTTCTGACTGCTTCCATTAAATATCATCCTTCCCTTTCAGTAATAACAGTTGGAATATGTTGTTCTCTGCCACTCACCTTTTTATTTGCATATCCCTTTTAAAAGTTGACTCACCAAATATTTTTGTCACAAATTTGTTCAAGGCGAGTATTTTTTAATGGGTTCAAGATTATATTTTTCAATCTTCTATGTAACATTTAAACTTTAAGGACCTAAAAGGAACATCCACCTTTCTTAAAACATGAGCTTTTTCTTTTCTTCCTTTTTTTAAAAAAAATTAATAAAACACTTCTATGTTTCTAATGGAGACTACAGGTTGACACCCTTATTATTACCTGAAGACAAGCCACGTATAGACCTAAAGGCTGAGTGTGCTGAAGAATAATCTGACCCAATAAGAACCTTTCATCAAAGATTCTATGTCTGTAATCAGTGTAGTAGACTCAAAAACAAATCCTTGCCTATAAATTACCAATGTCCCCCAAATTACTCTGTGCTGAAAGTATTGAGTATAGCTTATATTTACCAAGAAGCCTCTTTTTTATGCAGTGATAAGGAGGGTGATCTGTGTGTCTATGTGCACACTTGTGTGTCTGTGTGTTTTAAGGCTGGCATTCTTTAATTTGATGTGCTTTCCTTGGCAACATAAAATCTTATTAACCTATTAGAGAATCCTTATAAATATTCTTATGTCTTTTTTAAAATACAAAAAAATAAATCAATAACTAAGTTCCCCACCAAATTGCATTACAACACTTGGTTTGTATTTTAGAGCACAGTTTTATAATAAGTAGATTCCTATTCCCATTTTTAGAAGCTAACATGGAAGTTGTCTTTATGAAGACATATGCTCAGCTCTATACTTACTCAAATCCTAGGAATTCTACTCTTGTTTTAAAAGGAAAGATGTTAATGTTGTGATGCCACCAGATGCTATTGCTACTACCACTGGTAAAATTTAAGGGTAAAATAGCATAACGTTTGTGTGTGGTTCTGGCTTATGTAAAGATATGTGCCAAGCAGAAAGGCTTGCTTTTCTAATGCTCAGAAACTCATTTATATTCGTCCTTGGTTGCTGCCAAGGCAATTTCTTCATGGGGAATACTAGCAGGGTATGGGGAAACTGTTTTCCACCTTTCTCTTCTACCTGCTACCACTAACCCAGCCAAAGGCCTGCCATGGGATGGAGATCATGTGACCTACCAGAGCATTTCAAGGCAGCCAGGGGAATAGGAAGAAGAGGTATAGCTTGCTTGCTTCTTAGTCCTTCTGGAAGGGGGAGGCTAAGGAAGGGCGTCTCAGCGCTCATTTCTCATCTTCCCAGGGATGTTCACTAGTTTCTCCTCTGTAGTATCTCTGGCAAGATCTGTCTGTGAATACAGGGACATTCTGAGTTTTTAAAAAAGCTAAATAACAGGCCGGGTGCAGTGGTTTGAGCCTGTAATCCTAGCATTCTGGGAGGCCAAGACAGGAGGATCACTTGAGGTCAAGAGTTGGGGACCAGCTTGAGCAAGAGTGAGACCCTGTCTCTACTAAAAATAGAAAAAATTAGCGGGATATGGCAGCACTTGCCTATAGTCCCACCTACTGGGGAGGCTGAGGCAGAAGGATCACTTGAGCCCAGGAGTTTGAGGTTGCTGTGAATTAGGCTGATGCCACTGCACTCTAACTTGCGCAACAGAGCAAGACTCTGTCTTAAAAAAAAAAAAAAAGAGAGAAAGCTAAACAGCAAACCTGCCAATATTCCTACTAAATTGCCTACCTTGCTACTCTCTCTAGTGCTAACATGTCTTTGTTCCTAGATAAAAGGGAAAGATGGTGAGTCATTTGGCTTACCA